>BJFM01008198.1:0-16395 GCA_016586285.1 Arothron firmamentum
TAGATATATACAGTATATATATCTATATATATATAGATATATATATATATAAAAGCCATCTGTTTGGATTATTTTACATTTTCCCACAGTAAGAGAACCTGGTGCTCTTTTAATCCATAAAAGTATTTGTATTTATAGATATAAAATTTTATATGTTTGGTATCCATGGTGTGTTTTTTTATTCTGCCCACACCCTGTCATTTACCTCCTTCTCTCCTTCCATCCCTCAGTTCTCTACCTCTCATATTTAGTTTGCAGTTGGGAGAGGCAGGCCCAGAGTCAAAAGTACAAGTGTGCCTCTTGGCTCATGAGTCACTGCGAGGCAACTTCCCCCCCACTGTTTGTAAATATGTGGTTACCCTAATTAAACGCAGTTCCACCTCACAACTTTCATTTCTCATGTGTGTTTGTGTTTGCGGGAGCATGGTCACATCTGGAGCAGCAGCAGAAACGTGGCGCTGACAAACAGACGCGCACAGAATTGTCCCATATACAACAAAAAAAATGACTCATGGCAGAGGTGCACGGGTCATTTCAGTTGTTATTGAGAAATTCTTCCCTCTTTCTCTCTCTTCTATCTTTCTCTCTCTCTCTCGCTCGCGTACACAACGCACTTTGACATTCATAATTACAGGCTGTGTGATCCCTGTCTAAGGGCTGTGGTTTGGCTGGCCCTCCTTTCCCTCCATTAAGACACTAAACAGCATGTGTCACTCAGCACTTGGACAGTTTCTCTCCAGTGGTGGCAGCAGGGGGCAAATAAATGTTCACTTTCACTCTCACAGACACAAACATGCTTCCTGTCTGCTTCTCTTAGACACATGCACATACATAGAGGTGTTTGGTGTTAGTGGGGGACTAGGCCAATTAGTGTTTTCCCTGGTGACTACCTCAGGGTGGCCCTAGCACTGCTACTGCCAACAACCACAACTCCTTAAAAATAAATTTCAGAAAATTCCATCTTTGATACATTTTATGTATCATTTAATGTCAAACAAAACAGGATTTTCTTCAAATTTAAACTTACCGACTGTGTAATTTCATCTATCTAATCTGTCTGTCCATGACAGCCGATGTGCTGCCATTGTTAATAACCCCGTCTAGTCCTGATCCACCTCTGGACATCTTTCTGCCCATAGACCTCCCTGAGCTGACCTCCAGAATTATTGGATCTAAACCAACCACATGTCTCCTGGACCCCATCCCAACCAAGCTTTTCAGGGATGTCTTTCCTCTGATTATGGTTATGTACCTCAGGCGTTTAAAATTGCTGTTATTAGACCCTTACTTCAAAAAACCTTCACTTGACCCAGTGCTCTTAGCAAACTATAGACCAACATCCAAACTCCCAGTCATCTCTAAGATACTTGAGAGACTGGTTGTGAGTTAGCTAACCGATCACCTAACAGGAATAGTCTATGTGAAGTATTTCAATCTGGTTTTAGAGCTCATCAGAGCACAGAAACGGTCACTAATGACCTCCTCATGGCATCAGACCGTGGACTTGTCTCCGTACTTGTTTTACTGAACCTCAGTGCTGCCTTTTATACTGCAGATCACAGCATTTTATTACAAAGACTACAACATTAGATTAGAATTACAGGGACAGCTCTAGACCGGTTTAAATAGTATTTATCAGATAGATATCATTTTGTTCATGTTAATGATGTTCCGTATTTGTGCACAAAGGTTCATCATGGTGTTCCACAGGGTTCAGTGCTTGGGCCAATCCTGGTCACTCCTTACATGCTCCCTCTAGGAAATATTATTCAGAGACATGGCATAAAATTTCATTGCTATGCCGATGATGTGCAGCTGTATTCGTCCATGAAACCTGAGGAAACAGAGCCGTTAGCCAGGCTCCAGGCATGTCTCAAAGACATAAAAGACTGGATGACCTCCAATTTCTTACTATTAAACTCAGACAAAACTGAAGTCATTGTTCTTGGACCTAAACATCTGTGGACTAGATTATCTGACAGCATTCTCTCTTTAGATTGCATTACTTTATCCTCCAGTACGATAGCGAGGAACCTGGGAGTTATCTTCGACCAGGATATGTCATTTCTCCCTCATATTAAACAGTTTCCTAGGCCTTCTTTCACCTTCGTAACGTTGGACTACTGCAATTCATTACTGTCAGGATGTCCAAATATTTCCATTAATAACCTGCAGCTGATCCAGAACGCTGCTGCCAGACTTCGGTTTTAGCTTCTCTTCACTGGCTTCCAGTGAAATTTAGAACAGATTTTACAATTCTCCTACTAACATATAAAGCTCTTAATGAACTATCTCCATCTTACCTGCAGGATCTCATAGTTACGTATATTCCCAAAAGAACACTGTGATCACAGAGTGTAGGTTTACTTGTAGTTCCTAGAATTCATAAAAATAGACTGGGGGTATGAGCCTTTAGCTATCAGGCAGCTTTACTGTGGAACCAGTTACCAAGCTGGGTCTGAGAGGCAGACACTACGTCTGCCTTTAAGATCAAACTTAAAACCTTTCTGTTCAGAATAGCATACAGTTAGCGTCAAACAAAGTGTGTAGGGCTGATAGGTCTAGTTACAGTCAGGTCTCACAGCTGCAGGTGAGTAGGGTCATCAAACCTGTATTCTTCAATCTCTACCATAGCTGTGCTGCTATAGGCCAATGCTGCTGGGGACACAAACATGATCCACTGAGCAGTTCCCCACCTCCTCAACACCAACCCCCATCTCTACTTCCTCACCTCCTCTCCTCTTTTTCTTCTCACCGGTATCGGTGTGTCCAGTCTTCCTCGCTGTTTTGTGTCTCTCTCCCCCTCTTCTCTCTCTGTAGCTTCCTGCAGTTCTCCTGTCTCCAGATCCTCATGCTGCCTTTGACAAACCGAGTGCCCACTGTCAGCACCTGCCTATGCTGTTGCCTTTTTATAAAAACCTGCCTATGCTGTGTTATGTATATGTGTATTATGTATATTATGTTTGCTATGTTTGTATATTTCTCTCTCTCTCTCTTTTATTCCCTCTGTCCTGTCTTCCTCTTCTTCTCCTCCTTTACCCAGCTGGCTTTTATAGCAGGATGGTTCCTCCTTGTAAGCCTGGTCCTGCTCAAGGTTTCTTCCTGTTAAAAGGGAGTTTTTCCTTCAGTGTGCTTACCTGGGGGTTCAGGCTCTGGGTTTCTGCCTCTGTAAAGCACCTAGAGACAATTTTTTTGTAAAAGGCGCTATGCAAATAAACTGAATTGAATTGAATTGTCTCCCAGTACAGCAGTTTTTAAACTTTGAATGAAAAGTGTGAAATACCTTAGTTGCAGTTTCCCTGTGGCCTATTTTACATCAAGGTAAGAGTATTATGTTACAAATATATACCTAATTTGAGTTGATTTGATTAACCTTAGCTGACCTTTACCTCATCCAAACATTTAAGGTCATAGCACATTCCGCAGGAGCAGCCGTCTGGTCTTTATTTGACCTGGCACAAACACTTACATGCCCGGGAATATGTGGCAAAGCCATATTAGCATTAGATGCTTTGCCCTCGCCTCTTTTTCTTTTAATAGCAGATTAATTGATTGGTGGTAGTATCTGAGCTCTTTTCTGTCCTAAAGCCGCTTAGATACCAGGGCACATCAGAACATCCAGGGATTGTGTATTTGGTACATGTAAATGGACTAACTGAATAGTATTTATTGACTGCAGGGGGCAGGCATTGCCCAAAGGAACACCTTATATTTTCTTTACAGTAGTTTGTAAGGAAGGCTCTGGCCTTCGAAAATATTGCATATGATGTTGGGGGAAAAACCCAGTAAATGACGAAGCAGATGCAGCTGCGCATATGCTGTCCCAAAAGCATGCAAACACAGTAAACACAGTTTAAATCCACTGGGGGATTACAAATCCACTTACAGTGGGTCAACGTGAATATGTCTGCTGTAGATCCCACGCTGATCCTGCTGCCCATTTACACTGCTTTATGTTGTGTACTTGAAATAACAAGTATGAGCATGATGAATTCTCAGGGGTTAGTTGCACTGTAATGAAAGAAACCAACTGTACTGACAGATGCAAACAGCAGTTAAGAGAAATAAGCACTGCTTTGGGCCTTTCTTTGGATTATGAAAGATGAAAAAAAGGCATATGTCAGGTGAATGAGTAATGACACATATGATACTGACTTTAATCACATCTGTTTATGTGATTTCATCGTTCTCCATTCCCATTGGACCTCCCCTGGTTCTTGGAATGGGCTGCAGCATGGTCTGCCAAAAATAATCTCTTGTTTGCTGCTATTTACTTAAATCTGTCAAAGAGGCATTGGCGGAACGCATGCTGTTATACTTTCCGTCTTTTGCCTCTCATGCATGTGTATGTATGCGTGTCTACAAAGTATACAAGGACAGGCCAATGTGTGCAATGTCCCGTCCCACTCTCTCAGTTTTGGTGAGAGTCAGGCATCTCCAGACATCTTTAGCCCATGGACACACACACACACACACACACACACAGAGTAACAACCAGAGCCAGCCAGCTAGAAAGTGCGAGACGCCTTAGTATCTCTCGCTGAGCAGAAACCTGGCAAACACTGAGTTCATCTCGGCAGTTCTCTGTGTGAGACCAGAGGTTTGTGGAGAAAACACTCAGCTCAGAATCTTATACACACACACAGACGTGAAAAATGTATCAGACAGGGATGCTGGAGGGATTTGTGTGGTTTGGATGTTTGCCTGCATCTGATGAGCGATGTAGTTTTCCTCATATGAGATTGAGGCAAGTGGACAGAGTAATTGGTCAAGGAGAAAGTGAGGTGAAAGAATGCCAGTCTTTTGTCAGCTCTCTCTCCCTCTCTCTCTCTCTCTCTCTCTCTCTCTCCTTCACTGTGTATGATTTCTAAATATTTGTTTCTTTTCACAGTTTCATCTCCATTTTTATCTTTTCTTTTGCAGCTTTGGCGTCTTTAGGCATCGCATGCCACTTCTAGCCTGAACAGAGTTTTAAAGAGTGTATTATTAAACCTGCTTTCCAGATGGCAAATACCTCATCACTCATGTGAACGCCAGTCTGCACATGTGCACGCACACACAATCTACCTGGCACAGCAACGCAACCACTTTTCTTGTAGAAGATAGACATAAAAAAGTATAACCCTTTTGATTAGGGAACTGATATAAAACACTCACTGTGTGGGAGAGAAATGGACAACAGCTGTCAGTATTGTCCTGTGTGTTACACTGAATTATTCCCCCAAACCGTGCAGGCAGCTGACCTCACATTTATCCAAATGAAACATCTCAAATCTGTCACGGAGTCGTTAAATGCCCGTGTTCAGTATTCTTTAATGAAGTCATAGCTGAATTGTGTGTTCTACACCAGCACTGGCAAGTATTGCTTGAGTCATTTACATTCAAATAACCGGTATGAATTCACATATGTTAGAAGGGGTTTTCTACTGTTTTTCATATTTTAAAGATGGTCGAATTATTTATACACTGAAATATAAAAATACCATTTGAAATATGCTGTGCATACAGCTAAGAAAGTAAGTTTTAAAAAAATTGGGCATTGTAATTGTTACTACTGATGTGACACTAATGTAACAGCAAAGGCTGCTTACATTAGCTGCCCACAAACCCCCCACAGGTTGTTATTTAAGACAGTGCAGTAACAAAATGAAGTTGTGTTCCATAAGAGCATAGAGTATCAGGAGTCACATTTCAGCCTTGTGGCAAGCACAAAGAGAGCAAAAACAGATGATATCAGAGGATTTTTTTATTTTACTTTTTGTCAAAGAGAAAAGGAAAACCGCCTGTTTGACATTTAATACCAGATCCTGAAGTCATTACCTGGTAACATTCATTTAATTTCTCCCATTTATTAAAAAACCTACTTCCTTTCATCTGACTCTGTTGACTCTGGCTGTTGAGTTTCTTCTTCGCTGTGGGTCAAGGTCTGGATTTAAACTTGGACATGTGTCTGAACCACTGCTAGACCGAGTCAAAGCCACTTGGTGATGCTCCCTCCCCCACTACTTGTGGCACTCTTCATCTTTTACTCTCTTTTATAAAAACCTGCCTATGCTGTGTTATGTATATGTGTATTATGTATATTATGTTTGCTATGTTTGTACATTTCTCTCTCTCTCTCTCTCTCTCTCTCTCTCTCTCTGTGTGTGTTGAGATTATGGATTAAAGAGCAGTGGCAGTATCAAAGGCCTGTCACCACAAGAGTTAATGGTGCGTCACACGTATACATATAGACACACAGACACACACAAATATTAGAGATAATTCCTGCAACTTGAGACGAAGGCATTTAGAGATCTGGGAAGAGGGAATTTACAGTCAAGAAAAAAAAGAGGTAAAGTTACTGTGAGGGTTAAAGAGTGGTCCAAGAAATGCATGTGCAAAAGTGATCTGTTACATTGTGCTTTTGAATGATTTCATGCATTTCAGTCTAATGTAAGTATTTAAGTTGTGTTGAGTGTAAATCCCAAAATGTGGGATGTTTGTGGTCTCAATAGGCACTAAACCCACTTTTCCAACGCAAATTTTGATGTAAAGCTGGTTAAGAGGGCAGTTTGATACTAGGTTTTGCCACATGTGCACAAACATGCACACACAGACCAACTCAGTAAAACTATTTAGATGTATAAAGGATAACATAATGACATTCACCTTTGTGAATGAAATATGTTCAGAAACATTCCAAGGCTTTTTAACCGGTTGCTGGTTCCTGTTGCCGCACTCTTAGAAACAATGGCAGCTCTATTACAGACCTGACAAACCAGTCTGTGCCCAGAGGTAGGCCTAGATGAAAAAAGGGAGGGTGAAAGAAGAGTTAGATAGAAAAGTGAGACGGAGGGCTGTAGAAAAGCACAAAGCAACTAGGCCTGGCAAGAAAAAGGAGATGGAGAAAACTAAATATTTTGCATGCAGGACAAACGCTAGAAGCCTTCAGGGTTTTGTAGCAGTCAAGAGTTTCTCCTGTAATCAAGATGCGTACCTGTTTCTGTTTGCACATGTGCATGACTGCAGCGAGCTGTGTGGTTATGATCTGCATGTTTATGTCTGTTACTGCTCTGTAATATCTGCTCCTCTCCAGAGTCTTGTATGTCAGGAAGTGAACAGCAAGTGTTTTGTTCCTGTCTGTTTGACCCTGGAATATACAGAGCCCCTGCAAAGACAGCACCTCTGCTCGGGACAAGCCACCTCTGTGTTTTCCCTTCTTTTGCTCTTTCACCATATCCTGCTTACTACGTCTCTCCAGGAAACGCTCCTCCTCCCTTCCTTCCTCCTTTCCTCCCTCCTTGTTGCTCCTGTCTGGAGCTTTATCACTTCTCTGACTCTTTCCTCTTTCAATCTATCTGCCAGGATGAAAGAACAAGGGAATAATGTGAAATAGAGGTCCGTATATACTAAATTGTGCCTTTGTTTGTGCATCTCAATGCATAGAATTCTAAGTCTGTTCATCTATGTGTATGTGATTAAAATTCTGTTGATTCTAGCATGCTATCTGTGTGAGGGATTCTATTGAGTTAGAGCAGGTGGGACTACAGTCTTGCTAATCACCCTTTCCTCCTGGGTCAGGCAAAGGGCAGCTGACATACAGACACCCAGTGTTAATGCCTGATAGAGCGAACACAAGATAGATGGCTGTGAGATCCCTCTTGTACTTTTGATACACGCATTGGCATTATTTTGCTGCCGTCTGCACACTGTTTTCTGATTGTTTTCATCGAAGAGAAGTATAGAACTCAAATCAACTTGTTTGTCTATTTTCAGTGTTAAATCAACATAGCATGACTTTCTTTAATCCTTAGGTAAACAAAGTGCATATCACACGTCCAAAACTAGCACTGTGTAAAGCTACTAGTTTACTTGCCAGTAGTGAGGAAGCTTTTTCGAGCTTTACTGGGAAATACATTGCCCGCTGTGTACCTTGGAATAAGAGAGGTCGTGACGGTAGACTTCCAGGAACAGTAAGCCCATTGTCTTGGCTACAGGATAGATAAGCTTCTGCTTTGTAGTGATAGACAGTCAAGCAGCACTCTGTCCCCCCCCACTTGCAGTTAGCAACAAGACTACATCTGACACTGAAACATTTGTTTTGTTTTATGTTTTAGAAATGTTATATATACCGTATTTTTGTGTAATTATAGTAATGCCAGTTGGGATATGATTTCTGACAGGAAGGGACCATCTTTTTGTCTACTAAGCCTTTAGTAGGTATGGATTCACTTGTACACGGAGCATATGGAAGATATGGAATGCAGTTTTGTGTAAGAGAGAGAGCATGCATGATTAATTGTTGTTGTTGATTGTTTAGGGGGTTTATTTGTAAAGCAATAAGTGCAAAAATGTGTTTCCTGTTCCCCCAAATTCTTTTCACATCCCAAAAAGTGCCTGTAAATTAGTACTCAATTTCATTTTTGGGCAAAACTAATGAAAAATGACTGTAGAGGGAAAAAATGTAATTTGTTTCCCTCTGCTTAAGGAAAATCTGTCTGTACAGATATGCAAAACAAATTTCAATTGTATGTAATCTCTTGGAGACTTTCAAAAACACTGAAAAACAGAAATTTTCTTTAATATTAGGCAAATATCCTTAGATGGTGATATTAGGCCCTACTGAAATGAATTTTATCTGTAACGGAGGTATCCAACTAATATTTTCAGGCTGGCATTCCAAGATACAGATACACCGATCATTCTATTTAAGTGAAAGGATATCAGCTTTAATCCATCATTCTAAACATATTTTCAGCACGGAATATTATTGCAAATACAACCAAGATGATTTCTCTGACAGGCATTCCAGTGTACGTCCCTAGTGCAGAAGTACAGAGGATTCATTGTGTCTGTTTCTGTCTGCGTGAAGAGGTGGAGCATTCATGTGTGTGTGTGCGTGTGTGTGTGTGTGTAAGCAAGAGAGTGTGTACCTTCTCCGCAAACTCTGCATTTGTACATTGTAAATAAAAAAAAACAAAAATCATTGCGGTAAGTCGAAATAAACCTCTGGTTATATACCCCCCTTTCTTTTCTCCAGCATTGGTATCTCTTTCTTCTGTTCTCTTTCTCCCTGCCAGGCTTAATGCCTGCGTTCGGCTCCATTTAGGCTACATGCGTGAAAATTGGGTAGGGGATCTTGTGGGTTTTGTGTCCTTGGAGATAACCAGTGTGTGGGAGGTGACAAAGGTAGCATAAGCCATTTGAGTGCATATGTGGTTTTTTTTCTGCGTATGTATTACTGGTGTGGAACGTGCCTTTAAGTGCAGAAATAGATCTCAGACTAACGGCGGCGTGGAGGGGTAGGCATCCCTTAGTGTTGTTTGAAAAGCCAGAGAAGAGTTAATCTGAGTGAGTCACTGCACCTTGTGTTTGATCGTCTTGGCGTCTCTGCTCTGTCTGCAGCGCACTACTGTGCCTAAACAGCCGGTCCAACAATGCTCATAAGAAAAATATTATTAGAGTTGCACGGAGTGCCAAGTAGGGTTAGATAATAACTGGATCTGGTGATGCACCCAAAACTGTGACTGTAGTACCATCTCAAGTGATCCTGAAACTTGCAAGTTTGCATAAAACTGACACTTTCATGGTTTTCTTTAATGGGAAAATAACTTGATTTTTTTTCTCTTTCCTGCATCTTCATTTACTGCGCTTGCATACATAGTTCACAAAGGGGGCTCCATATTTTTTGTCCATAAATAATAACCTTCTCAGGATTTTGTGTTTTGATGATGATGATCGGCTTGGCCCTTCATCAGCACCACAACTGCTCCTACATCCTGGCTAGTTCAAGCAGTAATCCTCCATGTAGACAATCCTTGATAGCCCAGAATCACCATTAGCTTGTCAATAAGCTCAAATAATCACTATCGGCTATTAAGGAGCTGAAGGATCTGCAGCTGTTAGTCAGAGAGCTGAGGCTACAGTGTTAGCGCTATGGTTTCTGACTCAGCCGGTCATCCTGAGCTAAAACAGTGTGACACAGGCTTATTGATCACGCACATTGATTACAATGTGTCAGGGAATGAGGGCTGAAATACTTATTCGTAATATGTCACAAACCCCAAATATGTGAAACATTCCTTCTTCCTTACTCTTTCCTTTCTGGCTCTTTCCCCTTTCCCGTTTCCCCTGAGAGGAACAATCAGCACAGGCGTCAGTAATTTCCCCACAACCCTCCAAGTGAATTACATCACTGCCTCTGTTAATTGTACTGGCTGTCACAGACCATCAGTATGGTGATTTTATATAGTCTTCTACTTAACTTTATCATAATAGTTAAAGCAGACATAACCAGTGATCATTAGACACAGTTGTAACCTCCCCCTCTCACTCATTACATAAATTACATTTTGATTATTTGTAATTCCTTTCCTTCCATCTTTTCCTGAGCATTCCTGGAGGTTAACACAGAACACACTTGCAGGATTCTGTAACAAGTGGAGTTTAGTCAACCTCTTTATATCTTTGCACATAGATGTATCATACGGTACATATTTTTGGTCCTACTGTAAGTTTCATCTAGTGCAAAAGAAGCTGTGTTCAGACTTTTCTATATACAAAGAGGAAGTAGCACTGAAATATCCCACGTATATGTTTCTGAAGGAGGGCAAAGTTAATTTGTCAAACCTAAATAAACAGAAATGAAATGGATGTGAAAGCTCTTGCGAGACAAGGCTTAGATGTGACTCATAGGGAAAAGGGAGAGAGAGAGAGAATGATGGGGTTGGGGTGTAATTGCAGGAAAGGGGGATTATTACTTCATCACTATCACCAGTTTGAAGGCTCAGACCAAGGCTGCGGAGAAGTGAAATCATATGGCTCTCTTATCACTGAGATAACGTTGAAGAATGCAGATTCTATTAATGCAGTATTAAACTTTCCTTCAACACAGATCATTAAAACAGGCTTCTCATTATGCTGCGGCCCCTGTGCCTGTCTAAGTGTATGTGTGTGTGTGTGTGTGTGTGTGTGTATGTGTGTTACGACGCGTCTTTGTTTCACTCTAATGCATTTAGACTGCATACTTTCCACACTTGTGTCATTCGGCTTACAATGCATTTGAGTAGGTATGAATTGGTGTGTGAAATGTCCGCCACTTTAGAGTAATACGCTCATTAAATAATCAGTATCAAGTTCGACTAATGACAGTGGGACAGAGCCATAAACTCGTACCCAAACTAGGCCACAACACATCAGACTGGATGGGCTTGAAAACTACTAAAACTAAAAGGATAAAATCCTTGTTGTGTGACAGAATTCATTACTTTGGTATCCATCTATCTATCTATCTATCTATCTATCTATCTATCTATCTATCTATCTATCTATCTATCTATCTATCTATCTATCTATCTATCTATCTATCTATCTATCTATCTTTGTGTTTGAAGCATTGGTTTTGGACCTGTCTTGGAATAACAAGATGAAAAATGCATAAAAGATTAATTATTAAGTCTGTAATCCAAGTCTGTATCTGCTGTGGTGAGTTATCTACTTTAAGGTGATCTTTACAGGTCTCCCTTTTGTTCGCCATGAAGGTCCTGGCCATAAATTGCAAGTGGAGCAGCATAACCAAAGATAAAGTTAATGCACTTATAAGCTCAAAGGAGTCAGCTGAGATATTGATGCCCTTTTAGAGAAAGCCTCACTTGAAAAAGACCCATAAAACTGAACTGAATGGGAACAGAGTAATGATTTGGCTGTTAGAGATAGCATGAGGTGATGTACAATTTTGTTAAAAAAAAATTAAAAAAAACTTGCACTGAACGAAACATAATTTCGTATGGATTTAACTTTGTTTATATATTTTCTTTTTTCCTTGACAAAGTAGGTGCATCACCATAATCCTTACTGTAAATTTTGGATACATAAAGTGTAAATTATTTCTCCTTAAAGAACTGTTTGGAATCATTTCCAACATCCCTTAGATGTTTTACATTAATTTGTGCAACAAGAGATCTGGCCATCTTCCCACAGCTGCCTGACGGTCTCCCTCCCTGGTCTGGCCTGGGCCAACCCTGAGCAGATTTACGTCGGGGGTTTGGTGGTTTTGGGAGCTGCTTTGCCCGACATCAATCCAGACCAGACAACCAAAATGCCTTAAAATGACTAAAATCCCCGCAAAGCTGATAGTACAGGCTTATGTTTTTCAGGGGAGCTAGAATGAATTTTATAGATACTGTGTATAGTTTCAGAAAATAAGATTTGACAGAAAGATATGAGCAAGAGAAACAAAAAGAATGTGTGATTAACAGAAGGCAGTGGCAAAGTATCACATAATGCAGATTACATGTTGGTTTACTCCATATATACATACTGATTTTCCCTTCTCTCTTACTCGGTCTCCATGCTCCAACTCCTCTCTGTGTTTATTTTCTTCCCTTCCAACGTCCCTCACTCGTCCATCCATCCATACCTCATCTCCTCCCTCCTACTCTTTGTCAGTTACTTCAAGTAGAATTTGCCTTCCCTCGTTGTTTTTCCAGGGTAAAGTGCTCCTGCTTTTGATTAAGCCCAGGGCCCTGCTCTAATACCGCAACCTCACGTTCAATCACACAAACCTCCCTGACCTCAACCTTAACCTATTTCTGGCCTTAACCCTAACCCAAATGTCCTCACTTTGCTAGTGAAATGTATATTCTTATCCTTACCACACCAATCTCCCACACAACATCTTTTTTAACTGTTTAAAAGTGGTCAGAGTCTTGCAACACCTTAGATGCTGCTGTCTAGTTTGCACGTTGGAACTAGGAGAGTCCTAGTCATCATTGTACAAACACACACACACAGGTGCTGCTTTGGGAGGTGGACATCAGCGCCACATGTTAGCCAGCTGTTTGTCGTCCCTTCGGGGGGGTGGGTGTTGGAGGGGATTCAGCCGCTAACTGACAGGTGAGGAACCCTGGGGCTTTGAGCCACAACACAGCTGGCCTAACTCAGATGGAGAGGAGGGAACAATGTTCAGTGTGTGTGCATGAGTATATTTTGGGGATTCTCATCTCTGTAAAATAAATTGGTTTTGAATTGGTAGGTTTTTGTAAAGTTAAGTGGTACAAAAACAGATGGCAGCAGGGAGTTGTTATCTGTGCTTTTTTTCTGTTATTTTGACTTTTTTTTATACTAAATATTCTTGTGTTGGCTTAGACATAATTGCAAGTTTAAATCAATTTTTTTCCTCTGCTTTCAGATCCCCTCCTTTCCCTGCTTTCTGTTTTTCCCCCCTCTTTTCTCCCTTCCTCTCACTCTTGATCTCCTTCCTTCCCATGTTGCCACTCTTTCTCCGGTTCCCTCCATCTCCCCTTTTCCACATAAAGCTGTTTTTCATAGAAGCCCATGCAGCCTGGAATAGCATTCCCCCGGGCACTGCAGGGTGAAACACTAGACTTTTCTGAGCCCCAGCCAAACAGATGCTGGTTCTTGGAGTCCCACCAGAAACAAGCCTTCATGCTTCTCTCATTTTTTTTTTTTTTTTTCGCTCTGCCTCATTCTCTCTCTGACTTTCATGCATTTAGTCTTCTCTTCCTGGATTATGCCCCTGGTTCTCACTCTTCCCTGTTCTGGCTGTTTTCTGACACCTCTCGCTGTCTAATTCTCTGTCCATTCTGTGAAGGGCAACATCTCAGCCTCCTAATCTGTGTTGTCTGAGTGATACGGCGTCTGGCCTCAAAAGCGAGCTCAGACGTCCGTTACAATCTCTTTGTCAGGTGCCCATAGCTTTGTGTCTCCTCTGGAGGGTCGACCATGTGATAGAAAAGAAACAGAAATGGGGAGAATTTAAGTTTTTATGCATTCATCCTGAGGTATTCCTACATCTATTTCCTGCTTTTTTTATGTCTTTCCTTAGAATTTAATCTCATGCCCTCTTTTATTCATTTATTTATTTATGATGTTTCAGCTAACCCCGCCTTCTTTAACTCCTTCCTGTGTTTTTTTTTCTCTCTCCGCCTGTGTAACTTGCTTACCCAGTCTTTAAATTTGCTTGAACCCAGGGACCCGGTCTGTTACGTAAATGGTGTAACAAAGACACACATGTGCTCCCACATATGAACGTGTCTCCTGCCTGTGCATACTCACGCTCACACGTGCAGCGTGCTCAGCTTTGCTGCTGTTGGGAGACGTTCAGCTTTCCCGTTGCTCACTCGATGATGCAGTGTTTACAAGAACTGCCAGTCACATATAAATCAAAGCTTTTCTCTCTGAGCTCAGCACATTCGGGGTCTGAGGAACTATGCTGCAGTGGCAGCATCCACGCTGATTTGACTACACCCAGATGGCAGAATGTACTGTAGCTACTTTATAATGCTGCTGCTCCATCTTTTCCAACCCATGTAATGATGAAAATGAATTTGAGGGGTTTTTACAGCTCTGAATGGGGCATGTCCACTGGCGATGAGGTTTATCTGACCTTTTTAGATGGGAACAAAATCTCTGTTACTTTAACTTCACCTGTTGGGACATAAAACCACATAAAGTTGGAATTTCTAAGTGGAATCAATGAGGTATAAATGACAAAAACCACAAGTTTGGTAATACTTTATTTTGTTTCATGATCCTCAAACATATGGTCCTAACAAAACAGCCATTCATGCTCTCAACCCCATGAACCCTTGGGTACGTAAGCCTGTTATAAGGTTATGTAACATATTATGGGGGCTGCACCAGGCATTACATCACTGGTTAGATTACAGGGGATCAGGGTTGCTCGCACAACTTCAGGTTCAGCGCACAGACACATTGTTTCTAATCTCAAATACATTTCTCTAACAAAGAGTGGTCTTAAAGATGCAATACACTGTATGAGCAGCAAAGTAAGAAAGCAAAAAAAAACAACAAAAAACAAAAGCAACTTCTCTAGAATTCAGCATAATTGAATTCAAAAGAAGTGTACGCAATCGTCAGTTTATTAAAAACCCACATTTTTGCAGCTATTCTCGCAATCTTCTCGTTGGAGTAAATCATGTCACATATTAAGTTGTAGACAGTACTGCTGTACTGCATTGCTGTTTCCCCACTTTACTTATCTTTCATTTTGCTAACCGCACTACGTACCTGAAGTCCTGATCAGAAGCGTACAAATCCAGCCATGTTGAGCTGAAGCTGAGCTAAGCCCTGCTGCTGGCTGGCTGTGACTCACTTTAACAATAACTCCCTGAAAGCAAATTTATCTCAGCTGTGTGGACACCAGCTACACTCAGCTAACAGTCGCTCTAAGCAAACCTAAAACTCAAGATCGTTTTTGTTGAAACTTGAGAAGTTTTACTTCAAAATTGTCACTTTTTTTTCTCTTTTTACCAATGACACTTTTACTTTTGTTTTTTTTATTTTTTGAGTATTATACTTAATGTGTTAAAAGTACTGGTCAGGGCTGCTTTGGAAGGATTTAGATTTGGGATTATCCTTAATTTAATTGATTAGGGTCATAGACTGTGTGTTTGTATGCGTGTTTGTGCTTGGTGACATGGATTGAGTGTAGGGATGATGTTTGGGATGATTGCGATGAGGACACGTTAAGTAGGATGGGCTTACATGATAATCGGAGCAAAGTGGTGAGGTATCTTCTTATATAAAGACGCACGGAAACACATACCCAGTAAGACCAATCAATATTAGAATGATGACCTGATCCATGTGGATGAATATGAATAATACACAGAAGTTGACCTTTTTGAGGCAAAAAGTAATATGTGCTACAAGAAGAATTATTGCATATGGGAACCACTAATGTGCTGATTTAAACACAAATATAGAGATGAAAATGGTTCTCGCTTCAAACAAACATATTTACATACTTCACTGACATAATATGAACAGACATAAGTTTTTGTATGTTTTATTACTTTAAGTTGCAGGGGCATTCTTGAATAAAATAATCTATTTCTGCTATGTTGCCTCTTCAGACCTGTTACACTTGGGTGCATGTAGTGGTCATCTTACTCCTCTCCTTCACTGTAGTTGTATCATTTTGAATCCTCCATTAAAACAGCAACACGTAAACACACACACACACACACACACAGACACAACATGACTCAGACACAAAGGCAAGCAGCTGCCAGCACTTGTGAATTATTGACATGTGACAAAACAAGCAATCATCAACTTTGTCAACCTTGTTAAACTTTGTTATCATTGGCTCATACGATCAGACTTCACGGCTGTGATTGGCCAGTGAGTCCACACCCGTGTGTACACACATACACATTCAAACAAACAGTGTGCTCTACTTCCTGCATTGAGCTGTCTGGCTGGCAGCATCTCAAGCTACACAGTGCCAAGGGTCAAAGGAGACCACTGCTTGGCAGCGCTAGTTTCATGTGCTTCCGCTCCTCCGTGGATGTGTGTGTGTGTGTGTGTGTGTGTGTGTGTGTGTGTGTGTGTGTGTGTGTGTGTGTGTGTGTGTGTGTGTGTGTG
>BJFM01008227.1:0-10943 GCA_016586285.1 Arothron firmamentum
GAGCATGCAGAGGTTCCCAGAGGTTCTCCTGGGGAACCTCTGAGAGCATGCAGAGGTTCCCAGAGGTTCTCCTGGGGAAGGTCCAGGGCAGGGGTCCGGTGCTGGTTGTGCCTGTGAAGCAGCCTCAGACTGAAGACTGCATGGATGACTGAGGGAGGCTCCACACAGAAGATACATTCCACAGCTGATGAAGCAAGACAGCATCACATGACCTGATGCCCTGATCACATGACTGCTCTGAGCTGCTGAGACACATGAAGTGTAAGTGTGTGTGTGTGTGTGTGTGTGTGTGTGTGTGTGTGTGTGTGTTTCTGAAGTCAAGCTGTAAATGTCAGCAGCTGTAAAAACACGGTTTTCCCGACTGTCCGTGAACGCACCTGCTCTGGTCAGTCAGGTGACTTCAGCGCGTCAGCTGACCCTGTCTGGAGCCTCAGGCCATGACCTCCATGACCTTTCTCATGGGACAGTTTTGTCAGCAGGAAGTGGGTGTTGGATCAGGTGTTTTGCTAGTCAGCTGTCAATCATCCTGCTGGTGTCACCTGACCAGAAGAGGGCGCTCGCGCCAGCTTTCTCCATCATGAGTTCTTCAAAAGTGAGACTTTTGAATATTGCCAACATTGTGTTGATAACTGAGAAAGAACTGGTTCTGTCGGACCGGGTCCAGAGTGCTGGTCAACACGCACCTGATCCAGCTTAATATTAAGGTGCATCAATGAAATTAACACTTGATTTTTATGAAAGAAACTTCAAAAGTCTTGATTTGACGTCACGGGAGCTCACCTGAGCGGCCTCCAGGTAGGTGAGGATCCTCCGCGTCTCCTCATCCAGCGCGACTCTTTGGACCGGCTCCCTGCTGCGTCCACGCTGTCCGGACCGGACCCGGTTCCAGGCCAGCATCAGGGTCTGGTAGAGGCAGAATCCGAGTCCGAGCAGCAGCAGCGGGCCGGAGACACAGGACCGGCGGCGGAGCAGCATCCCGACTGAGAACAGCAGAACCCGCATCAGGAACCGAACCGAACTACTTCAAAGTCCAGCTCCTCTTCATCTCTCAGAACCTTCCGAGGTTCTCTGGCCTCTGGGAGGAAAACCGCGTCTCCCAACAAACTTCTGGGAACATGTTTAGCTGTTCTGGACTTTGTTCAGACCGGAAGTTCGGCTGGACCGGTTCCGAAAACCCTTTCTTGTTTCTAGATGCAGAACATCCAACGAGCCTGGTGGTTTTGCAGGTTCTGGCTCCAGTCAGAGAACCGAGCCGACGCGCAGCGAACGTTCCTGTGAGCTGCCGGGCCGCATCTTCCGGAGGGTCCACTGCGGTCCGGTTCTGCTGCGGTTCCTTTCAGCAGCCACTCAAGACATCTGGCTCCTCAACGGAGCGGCAGGAAAACCGGAATGCGGAGCAGAGAAGCTAAAGTCTGCGCACACCATCTGGTTCCCATTAAACCCACACCAGAAGAGGAGCCCCACCGGCCCGCCTTCCTGTCCGCCCAACACCGTCCGGACCCGGAGCGCCCAGAACCATGCCGCCCCTAAACACAACCATCTGAGCTCAGTTCAAAAGGTTCTACTGTTTCCAGCTGCTCCGGAGGTCAGAACCTCCTCCCACCTCCTGCTGAAACACTCTGAAGCCCGAGTTATTTCTGGAAAACACACACTCGCCGTGCGTGCGTGCGTGTGCGTGACTGAGTTACTCCTCCTGAACTCATAAAGGTTCTATTTTTACCGAACTGTGGAGCCTCGAGACAACCTGAGGTTCTGGTCAGATTTGGGGCCATCTCTGATCTCCAGCAGGGAGGATCACCTGGAGGCTGCAGCTGAAGGTCCTCAAAGCCCGGCAGGAGGAGCATCACTGGGACACCTCCGACACCGCAGCCTCCTCAACCACCTCCAGCATCAACCTTCCCAAAACTTCCAGAACTTCTCCCAGATGGCCCTGATGACGTCACACGGGCATGAACAATGACCACCAATCACAACCCAGAGTCGCCGGAGCCACGCCCCCAGCCGCAGGCTGTCCACTTTGAAGATGACTTCCTGTTTATGTTTACAGGCTTAAACTGATCTCTGGTCAGCTCCCTGCCCGTCCAGCCTGCACAGGTCCAGGTTCTGCACTCATCGCCATGGTTACATCCCATCATTTAACCCTCATGACTTGCTCAGAGATGATTTGTTAATTAGTGGATGATCAATGAGGGGAAACAGGCTGGAAACCAGTGAGCAAGACCACAGCCCGGCACCTCCAGCTGGGCCCAGCAGGGGGAGACATCGCCTCACTCCTGCCACAACCTGCACGTGAGCAGCAGCGATCATGACTCAGCAAAACAAGGGCAGAAGCCCCGCCTCCTGCCATAGCTCCACCCCCTGGAAACAGATCAGACAGCAAATACAAAAACATCTGGACTTTTTATTGAGGTTTCTGCCAACATCACAGTAACACACACACACACACACACACACACACACAGAGTGTAACAGCCATTCACACAGTTTGTGTCAACAGTTCAGACATGTTCTGGCCCGTCTCAGGGAGGGAAGATGATTGGAACGTCCCAGATTTGGACTTGAGATCAAACCTTAGAATGGCGACCCAGTGACACGGTGCTGGTTCCCTGCAGGTCTGAGAGCGCCGTGGATTTCAGATGAATGTGATGGAGCATCAGTTCAGCTCCGGTCCACCAGCGCCAAACTCACCTGTCCAGGTGAACTGGACTTTGAGCCTAGGTGGCCTCTGGTCTGGGCTCCACCTGAACTCACCTGGCTAACGAGCGTCAGACCAACCGGACAGGTAAAGCATGTCAGAGGTGAGGGTGTTTAACAGGAGCAGGAATGATGAAGATGTCCCATCAGATTGGTTTCATCCTTCAGGAGGCTCCACCCTGCTGGAAATCAGACGGAGCTCCGGGCCAGCATGGCTGCTGCTGCCCTCTACTTGTGCCGGCTGCCCCGTCTCTTCATGGCGGCCGTGCACTGGGGACAGTACCACTTCCCTTTGGGAGCCTCCGTCAGGCCGACGCAGCCGTAGTGGAACCACTCGATGGGACACTGAAACAGAGCCAGGAGCGACCATCAGAGCCCAGCACGTTCAGCCCAGATCAATACTTCAGCTAAGGTGTTGGTGCTCACGTCTGTGTTGTCACAGCCGACCATCTCGCCGTAGGACACCTGCGGAGACGCACAACAGTCACGATCCTGACACGCTCATACTGACTCAGCACAAAGACGCAAGAGCTGAAGGCTCCAGCAGGAAGGGGCGTTCCCAGCAGGCTAACGAGGCCTGGCCAACCACAGCTGGTTACCGCGCTGGTTACCTGGTTACAGATGCAGTAGCGAGGCTCGTTGGGGTCGTAGGTCCAGTCCACCTGGCTGTTGGCCTCAGATTCTGGCAGCACTGAGGCCTGCTGGGAAAGTTCCTGAGCCAATGCCGACGATGAAGAACAAGATGAGAGCGAGGAGGAGGAGGAGGACGAAGATGACTGGTGGTTGGAAGACTTGATGCTGCTTCTAGACAGCAGAAAGAACAGGCAGCGTCGCCATGGTTACCGGAGTCCAGACTGGGCTAGAACCTCTGCTACACCTGTAAGCCACTGCTCTCTTCCTCACGCTAGCTACAAACGACTGTGCTTGCAGGGTAAAAACACACGCTGGTCAGCAATCCTGAGGCCTTACTTGGACTTGCGCCCCCTGGAGTCAGAGGTGGTGTTGGGGGTCAGGGTCTGTGTGAGGGTGGAGGCCAAAGCTGAGGAGGAATATCCAGCTCCGTCCCGGGGAAGAGAGAACTCCCGGCCCAGCTGGAAGTCATTGTTCTTGATGGCCTCGTAGCTGGCTTTCAGACTGGACGTTCTCCTACCATCCTTCATCTGCCAACAACACAACACATTGCCAGGTTGCTTAGCAACAGCCTTCTGTCAGGCTGCAAAGGCAGCTGGTTTCTGTGAGAACACTTTCACAGGCTGACGGGTGTTTGGCTCACAGACGGCTGATCTGAGGAGTGTGTTCTGGTTCTGGGTTCTGACCTGGGCTGTGGCCTGGACCGCCTGAGCTGCAGCCATGGTGATGGCCCCGGCTCCTGCCCCAGGGCCAGCGGGCAGAGCGCTCAGGTTGTAGGAGGCCAAGGGCTGAGAGGAGTTGACGCTGTAGACGCTGTTGGCAGATGAGGGCGCACTGTTGGTGCGGCAGCCTGCAAACGACACACACACAGCTGTTAACACGCGCACTCACACTCACACACACACACACACACTCACACAAACACACACCTTTGAGGCTGCGCGGTCCGACTGTGCCCTCACCTGGCGTGTTCTCCTTGGAGGCATCTGATGTGAGGGTGGAGAGCAGAGCCTCAGACTTGAACTTCTTCTCTGGGATGTGTTCTGTGGTGTGGTGAACTGGAGCGCTGTACTTCCTCTCTGGTCCAATAAGAAGGCGAGAAGATGAAACAAACGCCAGGAAGACCGCCGCACGGCGAGAGCGTGCACTCAGCAGCTGCAGACGTGTGTGTGCTGCTACTTACTCTCAGTGGTGGTGTGAGAGTGGACATGATGGTTGTTGACTGGCTGAGATGGACTGTCCATCTCCAAAGACCCTGAGGACGGGGGGGGGGGGTGACAACAGGAAGTTAGAGTTCTGACTCAGATTTCCAGAAGCAGAGAGCAGAGTGGGACTCACGTCTCTCCAGGATCTCTGTGATGCCAGCGTTGTCAGCCTCCAGCTCCATCTTGAACTTGGCCAGTTCCTGGTCCAGTTTGCGCAGGTGACGGTCCACCTGAACAGGCAAAGGTCCTCCTCATTACTGAGCGTTCTCATGAAGACGTTCACCATTAGAGCTGGTCCGCCCTCGAGACGAGGTCAAAGCTTTGACTCTACCTGCTGGTCTGACTTCAGGCTTCATAAGTTACACCAAAGCACATCAACAGCAGTCACGAGTGTGTGAAACATCTGCGTTGTGTGCAGATGGATGTGGATACACAGCTCACCAGGTCATAAATCTGATTGGCCAACTGGACCTTCTCATCCGCATCCTCCAAAGCCTTGTAATAATCCTGGAACCCAGACAGGAGCCGTTACCAGGAGCCTGACTTGACCTGCACCCATCCCAGTTTCAGTCCTCCTACCTTCTTAATGACCTCCATCTGTTCTTCTCTCCACTCCGGTTTGTTCTTCTTGGCATTAACGAAGAACTCGTTCACCTTCTGCTCCAGCTGGTCTGTGGCATCTGGATGAAGACAGGAACCACCACCAGAGGTGATGGACGGGCCGCATTTACCTCAGGATCAGAATCAAGCCAAGATCTGAAAGCTCAAATGTTTCTAGAAGTTCTACAATCACGCCTGTGCTGGAGACAGAAGACAGTGGGATCCAAACTCATTCATGAGACGTCCAACCAAAGAGTAGGCACTTCTGACAGGTATTAAACATTCTTTAATGCGCGAAACTGGGTGTTTAGTTTCATGCTGAACTTTCAACTAAACACATTCAAATCACTTCACTCAAGTATTCGGAAATCTATATGTTGCGTGTATACCATGAAAGTCGCCATACAGTGCTGAGTGAGATTAACCCGACTCGGAGTGTCTGAACTGGACTAAAACTAAACACCGAGGGAATTCAAACTTCACAGTATTCAGGGTTCATCTTAAAGTGTGCTTTCAACTTTCACTCCTCCAAATGGCGAGGCTGGTTCATGTGTTTGTGTCGTTCGCCGGTGGGGCGGCACATACTCTGAACCTGCAGGTCCATCTCTCTCATTTCCGTAAACCTATCGCGGAGATCCATGGGTAGCTGCTCGATCACTGCCGAAGAAGAAAAAGCGGTTACCGAGCTAGCAAGGCTAGGCTAGCGGCCCCGGCGACACAAGACGGCAAAACATCACATTTTTAGGGCAACAGGCGCGACTCACGCCGGGAATGTGTTTTAACAGAACAACACTCACTTTCCAAATAATCCTCCAGGTACAACATGTTGCTCGATCTGTCGTTTTCAGCGCTTTATTCGAGAATTTAGCTCTTTCAAGATGGCGCCGCCAGTCGCTGCCTCCCTGCGAAACAAATCAAGTCAGAAAATATGACGCCACCTCTCCACGAGTTCTTATTGGTTAGGTCCGATGGCATTATGGGAAATGTAGTTTTTAACAATCCCTTTTCCTGTCCCACTTCCGTTCATATTATTTGCATAGCACATACTATTAATATGCAACATGTTAAAAACGGAAATGAAAAATAAGACTAAAAATAGACCAGTTGAAATCATACTGGAACAATATTTTTTCATAGACTGACGTAAAATGGACGTCATCTCAACATTCCATCCTCAAACGCTTACCAGAACCAAAAAAACAAACAAACAAAACCTCGACAACCACGACCATTCATGAAAAATATATCAAATTCCTTCCGGTGACTGATTAATTCTAAAAAGCACAGAATAATTAGTCACTCAAAAAAGTTAACTTGAATTGTAAAGCCTAATGTCTCACTAGATGGGGCCACCTACCCGTCTGAAAAATCAGCATGACAAAAGAAAAGAAAATCAAAGTTCAGCACCATAAAACCGAGAATCACACCTTATTTCAAGTGTAGTTTGGAAACATGCGTCTACTTATTCATTGACTCTTCATCTATTTTTACTTCAGTCATATTTTCTCTAGTTTATTCCTTCTTCTCTTCTTTGACTGCTTATTGTCTGAGACCTATACCTTGGCTTTTTACCGTATGTTGAATGGCCGCGCATGCGTACATGGCGTGCAGAGGTCGGGAGAGTTACTGCGCATTAAAAAGCATCCGCGGGGCCAAATGGCCCCCTCTAGTGGGGAGACTTGGTATGGCGTCCCCTGTGACTCGATGTGAACAGCTCTGTCCTGGCTCCACCGCAAAAATTCAGTTCCGAAGTACACGACAAATGTAATCGAAAGGGAGGAAATATCAACACACAGTGATAGAAACCGCTGCCCGCCTTTCTCATATTTATCACCGCGCTTTGCTATGAAAGGGCTCGCGGGCTTCCGTAGCGCCGATCGGCAGCAGACAGCCGGCGAAACGGGTGGAAAACGCGTCTCTGAGCGGGGAAAAGTCACCTTTTTCTGGTTAGAATAATGAGCAGAAGCTATAACGATGAGCTGCAGTTCTTGGAGAAGCTCAGCAGCACCTGCTGGAGGATCAAAAAGGGTTTTGTTCCCAACATGCAGGTGAGTTCTGGAATATTTCGAGCGGCGCTAGCTGACCAGGCTCAGTCAGTTAGCCGATGACGAGCCTCTGATGAAGAGCCTCCTCAAGTCCACTCATCAGGGGAACGAGCCTGTGTTCCACCTGCTGAGGTGTGCTCTGAGTGACTTCTTGTTCCAGGTGGAAGGAAAGTTCTACGTGAACGACGCGCTGGAGAAGCTGATGTTTGAGGAGCTGCGGAACGCCTGCCGGGGAGGTGCGGCCCCCCACCTGGAACCCGGAGGTCCCCGCCGGCCCTCAGGCGCTAAACGCTGCTCTCTGTCCTCGGTGCAGGTGTGGGCGGATTCCTTCCGGCCATGAAGCAGATCGGGAACGTGGCGGCGCTGCCAGGAATCGTTCACGTCAGTCGCATTTCCCCACGCCTGAAAATCACGTGGCAGAAACCTTTTGAACTTTTTCTATGTCGTCACAGAAATCCATCGGCCTCCCAGATGTGCACTCCGGATACGGGTTCGCCATCGGCAACATGGCGGCCTTCGACATGAGCGACCCGGCGGCCGTGGTGTCTCCAGGTAGGTGGTGTCTCCGGGCAGGTGGTGTCTCCCGCCCTGAGCGACCCACCCAAGCAGAGACGCGTCTCTGACGGCCTGCGTCCGTCCTGCAGGCGGCGTGGGCTTCGACATCAACTGTGGCGTCCGGCTGCTGAGGACCAACCTGGACGAAGGCGACGTCCAGCCGGTGAAGGAGCAGCTGGCCCAGTCGCTCTTCGACCACATCCCCGTGGGCGTCGGATCCAAGGGGGTCATCCCGATGGGGGCCAAGTAAGGAGGGAGCGCGGCGGGCATGTCCAGCGCTCGGCCGCTGACTGGGCGTGTGCTTCCAGGGACCTGGAGGAGGCCCTGGAGATGGGCGTGGACTGGTCTCTGCGGGAGGGCTACGCCTGGGCCGAGGACAAGGAGCACTGCGAGGAGTACGGGAGGATGCTGCAGGCAGACCCCAACAAGGTGTCCTCCAAGGCCAAGAAGAGAGGCCTTCCTCAGGTAGCGGCGGGCCCGGGGCCCGGGGCCGGGGGGGTTAGCCAGGCTAACATCCTGGGCTAGCAGCCTGGGCTGACGCTTCCACGCTTGTGATTTGAAGCTGGGAACTCTGGGAGCTGGAAACCACTACGCCGAGATTCAGGTGGTGGATGAGATCTACAACGACTACGCTGCCAAGAAGATGGGCATCGACCACAAAGGCCAGGTGTGCGTGATGATCCACAGCGGCAGCAGAGGCCTGGGACACCAGGTGGCCACAGGTGAGACCCCTGCAGGAGCTCCAGGAGGCCTGAGGCCTTCTGAAGCTCCTGAAGGTCCCACTTCCCGTTGACAGATGCCTTGGTTGCCATGGAGAAAGCCATGAAGAGGGACAACATCTCCGTAAACGACCGTCAGCTGGCCTGCGCCCACATCACCTCCCCGGAGGGGCAGGACTACCTGAAGGGGATGGCGGCCGCAGGAAACTACGCCTGGGTCAACCGCTCCTCCATGACCTTCCTCACCAGACAGGTCAGCAGGCGGGTGGTGGCGAGGGCGGAGGCCGTGGTTCTCACCCCAGCTCTTCCTTCCAGGCCTTCTCCAAGGTGTTTGCAACCACCCCCGACGACCTGGACATGCACGTGATCTACGACGTCTCGCACAACATCGCCAAGGTGGAGGAGCACGTGGTCGACGGGCGGCAGAGGACGCTGCTGGTCCACCGGAAGGGCTCCACCCGAGCCTTCCCGCCGCACCACCCACTTATCCCCGTGGACTACCAGGTGAGTGTCGGCGCACGCACACACACACACACACACACCCGCTGACCCTGATGGACGCCCTCTCGCCCCAGCTGACGGGCCAGCCCGTCCTGATCGGAGGGACCATGGGCACCTGCAGCTACGTCCTGACGGGGACAGAACAGGGCATGACGGAGACGTTTGGGACCACGTGTCACGGGGCGGTAGGTCTCTGTTGCCGGGCAACGCCCAGCCCAACCTGCGCTTGCGCCTGCTGACTCTCCGCTCCGGCCTTGCAGGGCCGCGCTCTGTCCCGCGCCAAATCCCGCCGCAACCTGGACTTCCAGGACGTCCTGGACAAACTGGCCGACCTGGGAATCGCCATCAGAGTGGCTTCGCCCAAGCTGGTGATGGAGGAGGTGAGTGGGCGCGCCGCCGGACGCAAGCGTGCACGGAGACGCTGCAGAGCGCATGTTTCTGTTTCAGGCTCCGGAGTCCTACAAAAACGTGACGGACGTGGTGAACACCTGCCACGAGGCGGGCATCAGCAGGAAGGCCATCAAGCTGAGGCCCATCGCCGTCATCAAAGGCTGACGGGGCAGATCAAAGGCTGGGGGGACAGAGATCAAAGCCTCCGCTCAGAGGAAGCCCTGGAGTTAAGTTGAGGTTCTGATCTGGAATCAGATTAGACGTTTTCATTTGGGCCGTGAAGCCGGAGACGCTGACGGCGATCAGCCAATCAGCAGCGCCGCCGGGCCTGAAGCCCCGCCCACATCCTTTCACAGTTCACTCAGTTCCAGTCAGATGTTTATGAAATAAAGGCTTTTCTGGGCAGCAGATGTGTTTCTGGTCAGGTATCTGGCAGGTCAGACATTCAGGCCCTTCTTCTAGATTTCCGGCAGGTCTGAATGAACCTGAACTCATTCTACCTTTTCAGGACTTTCAGGGCTTCACCATCTTTATTTTGTGCCGTCTCGGCATCGGGGCCGAGTTCACGTCCCCGTCATCATCATCTGGTAACAAAGTGGTTGAAATAATAATAACAATAATAATAATAACAACACCAGATCTGCTTTAAATGGAAACCAGTCGAGCCAGACTAAAGTCTAATCAGTCAAAAGAGCCCGTTTGAAATGAGGCTCTCCGGTCCTGCAGCAGCAGCAGGTCAGAGGTCACGTCTTCACCGGCGCTTCAGGAGTGGCTTCCAGGAAAGTGGCGTCTTTCCATCCTCATCTAGAAAAAGCAGAGCGTCCCCGTCCTGCACGCGTCCTGCCTGGTGTCCCGTCCTCTGACCGCCGCCCGAGCCCTCGTGTCCACACGGGCCAAAGGGACTTCCTGTCCTGGTCCTGCTCGCTGCTTCAAGTGCCAATCCAGCTGTGACGCGAAATTACAGCTGGAACATTTGGTGGGAGGGGCCTGCGCCTCCACTTCCTGTTTAGTGTCAATTCAGTCCAACTGAACTTCCTGTTTCCTAAAGTTTGGCTCTCTGGAAAAACGCCTGAAAACAGAGAATCCCGACACCATCAGCTGTGTGTGAGTGTGTGTCTGTGTGAATCTGTGTGTGTGTGTCTGTGTGTGTGTGTGTATCTGTGTGTGTGAATCTGTGTGTGTGTGTCTGTGTGTGTGTGTGTATCTGTGTGTGTGAATCTGTGTGTGTGTGTGTGTGTATATCTGTATCTGTGTGTGTGTGTGTGTGTATATGGTGTGTGTGTGTGTGTGTGTGTACATACCTTTGTGTAGTTCTTCAGCACTTTGACGTCCGGCTGCTGGATCACTTGACAAAGTTCCTAAAAAAGCCAGAAAAGTCTGGTGAAACATCTGGATCAGATGGATCATTTGTCTTCCGTCCAAACGCCAACGAGCAGGACAGAACTGGGTTTCCATGGTTACCTGGGAGATCTCTGGAGACACCTGAAGCGATGGTAAATACTCCTGCTGCAGGAACTGGATGAACTCTGGACCCTGGAGCAGAGAGCAGAATCAGGCAGGAGCTGAGACGGGCCCCACAGAACCTGAGAGGGTCCCACAGAACC
>BJFM01008242.1:1741-12391 GCA_016586285.1 Arothron firmamentum
TTGATAGTGCTGCCCGCGACTCGTTAGCCATTTAACGCTAGCCTTGCGTGCAAGCCAGGCTGGCTAGCTTCAGAGCGCAGAGGCAGCCCAGCGTGCAGCAGCAAGCTAGCCAAGCCTGAGTGTTCTCTGAGCTCATTGTTTCACTCTGCCAGCTTTTACTCACATCAGCTCATTAACAACAAGCTAACATAGCCTGGTTAGCTCGCAGAAGTTAAACTCCAGCCCTGTTTAGAGCTTCGGTAACCAGCAGCAGCCAAGTTTTGGGTGACCGCTGGTAGCATGCGGCTAATTATTGTGCAGAAACAGCCTTGGGTTAGTGGGTAAAATGTTTGCCAGTGGGACAGTCGGGTCAACAATGCTTTTAAAGCCGCGGATTCCAGCAGTGTGGTGCCCTCCGTGTTTCCTGGGCAACAGGGGCGCCCTCGAGGAGGGCGAATTTCGGCTATCGAAAGTGGTGAAACCTGTGAAAACCCCCAAGTTTCTGCACAAAGTGTGAACGTGTGTGACAGTGTTTGAGCCTCCAGTTTCATTTCCGCTTTTGACGCCTCAACAGCAACAACAGTGTAACTCTGGCTGCTCCCATCTTCCCAGTTCGAGCTGCACCAAACCAGTACAACCACAGAGCACTGCTGGTGTAATTAGGCAGTTGAAAAACACCATTGTTTCTGGGTGTCTCCTCTGCTCCTCACTGTTCCAAACAGCAGGACCCATTCACCACTCCAGATCCTGACCCATAGCTTTCTTTGAAAGTGGCTGGCCACTGGCTTACTGACTGGTTTTACGGCTTTAATCACTTGCAGCTTGGCAGGTAAAGTTGCCCCTGATTCCAGGGCAACACAGTGTGTTTTTGTGTTCCTACTAGTGCAACATATAATTGCTCACAACAGCTGAGTGGCTCCACTTAGTTTGATTAAAGGCTCATTTATGCTTCATTAGACACACAGACGGACAGGCCCTTCTGTCTATGCCCCGTTTGTCCTTAATTCTGAGCTTGTTCACAAAACTACAGGATGGGCACCAACTGTTGTAGTACCACCAGGACCGTTGGGGGCAGCGTTGATCACGGCGGAGGACAGTTTCTATAAAAAAAAGTCGCTTAAGACGCAATCTTGGTCAGCTGTTTTCACCAATTGTTGGCCGTCGCTGCGGTGACTGACTCAGTCCGGCTGGCGGTTGCTTTTGGGAAGGTGGGAAAGTGTGTGGAGGATTGCTAACATGCCTGAACCGTTGCGTGTGCGCCACCTGATCTGGAAGAGGGAAGAGGAACGGAGTGTTTGGAAGCGTCGTCCTCGATTTGTTGAGGAGCCTGGAGCGTTCCTGGCTGATGTTTCAGTTTGGCAGCCCCGTCGTCTGGGCGTGGTGGCGCCCTGGTGAGGCTGATAAAGGAAAACATAAATGAAGGTTTATTATTTCACACAGGCTATAGGGGGAGTCGAGCCAACACCACTCGTTTGGAGGGTGTAATGGAGTAATCATGGCCGACCTGGTGTTTTAGACGTTCTGGCTGTTTACCCACTTAGCTGTTAGCAGCGGTGGTTTTGTGCTACTTCATTTGCCATAATAGAAAGCAGGAGCAGGCAGAATTTGTTTTAGCGGGCGTGTCTGCTGCTGTCGTCAGGCTGATTAAGCCAGGTGGAACACCACAGCCGCCTTCTCCCGGTCTGAAACCTTCTTGACTGAGCTGAAGGAGCCTTTTTCTGAGCGATTGTGGATGCAGAACGCTGGCACGCGATGTTTTTTAAAAGGTCTGGAAGCTCACAGTTTGCAATTAATCACAAGTGCGTCAATCGACAGCGGTGACAAATGGAAGGACGCGAGCCAACGATTAGCGCGCCGGCGTTGGGGACACACACGGTTTGCCTCTTTTTGCGCGTTGACAGATGACGCGTCGCTTCCGGGGCCACTTAAGCCATTGTTTAGGTTCTGCTGGCAGCGTGTGTACGACCACGGTTCTTGAGATGGTTCCTTCTTAAAGTGGCTCTGAGCGGTGTTAGCCTCTTAGTTGGACTCTAGGTGTATTTAAACACAGCTCTTTGTCTTAACTCAGCCGTTCATTTAAACGCCAGCGTTGAATCTGCCTGTCAGCTCTGCAGGCTGGCAAGACCTTTCACTCCTGATTTTTCATCAAGCAGCACGGATGCTACGGACGCTAACGCCTCAACGATATGCCTCTGCGCACGTTAAATCAGGCCTGACGCAGAAAAACAGCACCCATAGTTTGGCGATACGTTTCTGAACGTTTCTGGTCAGCTTTTTAAATCTGGTTCACAGCCCTGGGGGTATTAAAGCCAAGAATGTTTCAGTGTTTGTTTAGAGGTCCAGTGCATCAGATTAGTCCAGGACAAGGGGATTATGTTGGCTTTGTAAGGCTTCTGCCATCTCGCAGCTACACACGAGCTGCCTGCAGAGCAAGAAAGGCTGTGACCTACATCCTGGAGGCAACATGGCTGCTAATTTATTGATATTACTCACAGACCTCTCTCTAGGTGTTGACATGTTTTATTACAGTGTCACTCAACACAAAGCACGCGGCGTCAATCTGGGTAATTTCACTGTTGCAATATCAGCGTGCAGGTTGTGGTGAGACGCAGCGTGCCCAGGCTTTTGAAAACATCATCCGGCATTTCCCCCAAGTAGATTCATTTGAAGTGGTCTTCCATCAGCGAGGGGGGCTGGGACGGCGCGTTTGAGTGCTGGTGGGAAGCGCCCGATGCTTTCAGAGCGTGGAAAAAATACAGCTTAACGTACACGACTCTGCTTGCAGATGGAAATCATTTACTGAGAACTCAGCCGGGGAGACGCAGCAGGGTTTTTACATTCACAGAGCTGCACATTCAGCTGCCTTTTAAAAAGGCAGCGCAGTGAACACGCCACCGGAAAGTGCTTAATGGTAAAACAGAAAGATTTAAAGGAGGTTGGTGTCACAAAACTGGAGCCTTATCTTCTTTTACCCGATTAAATCTGCACTCCGCCTTGATGCTGAGGTGATGTTAGGGCCGACGTTGAGAGCCAGTCCATCCATACAGAGTCCGCCCTCTTTGATTTCAGCCTCGGCTCCTTTGGTGCTTTGATCTCCTGATGGCGAGCCCGCCTTCCAACCTTTCATTAGCTGCGCTAGCCCGGCAGGCTGCTCTGCGCGGCGCTTCAGAGCTAGCCCGCGAAGGTGCGAGCTTTGCGGCTTCTCAGGTCGCTTTGCTTTGCTTTGGCTGTGCAACGCTCACACGTGCCTGCCAAAATGCCTTTCATCTGGGCAGACATTTTTCTTGCTTCTTACTCCGACTGCGGCTTCGCGCTTGCAAACCTCCGCAGCTAAGCTGAGTTCTGCGGTGTTTTGGACAACACCTCTCGGAGGCGCTTCATCTGGAGCTCCTGCGGGCGGGAGGCGTTTGGACGGCGTGCACGTTTCTCCGCGTAGCCGAGGTTTAAAAGGCAGCTTTCAGCCTTGGGGAGGGAGATCCAGCTGCTGCAGCTCTCTGCAGATGTGCAGCCTGTGCAACTCTGAGCAAACTGCGCTGCGACTGCGGCGATTCGTTTCTGCTCTGAGCGCAGATGCAGCCGGCTGGGCCCAACCAAATGGACTAAACCGTGGCCGTGCCGCTCAAGCGGAGGCTGCTCGGACAGCCGCGTGAACGCCGGTGTGGGCCTTTCATTAATATGACCCATAAAATGTAAAATACCTCCAGTGTTGACAGCGTTAAGTGGAATTTGCCAGTTACGGAGCTAAGCTGGACGCCTTTGGATGCAGGACGGCTGCTCGGGCACTCGCTCGCCGTCCGTCTTTTCCTGGGACGCGAGCCCAGGTTGCACTGAGCTCCTCTCCCACACAAGCTCGGCAAGCGTTGCCAAAGCATGCGGCGCAGCCCGGTCCGTCTCAGAAATGTCCAGTTCGCCTTTCGCTTTGATGCATCACCTCCGTTTTCAGGAATTCCGCAGGAGCGGCGGGCCAGAGTCGTCGTGGATTTTTCCGATAACAAAGCCCGTCTAAACTGCGTCGCAGTTAACAGCCTCTTGCTTTTATTCAGCCACTCATCAGCAGCATGACCTAATTTATCACACTCGCTTCATTTAATCCCGACGCCGCCGATCTTTCCCGCTGATGGTTACTCACAGCAGCTATCCATCTGCAGACGGGTGATTAATACACCCATCTGAAGCCAGTGAGCTGCACTTGCTGCGCTATTCTAAAAGTAACGCTGGGCTGTACGGCCTGGGCCCTAAATAAAGCCGGCTCTGCTGGATTTGAAGGAGCTGCTGTTGGGATGCGCGGACGCCTCCTGCATCTCTGCAACGGGCAGCTTTGAAGGTCCGTGCAGACGTGCGGTGTGGGAATCCCTCCAAAGGCAGCAACGCTTGAACGTGCTAGCAGCGAGTGGGTGGTTCTGTTCCCGTTGTAATTATCATCCTGCGGAATCCACTGCGCTCTCCAGAATCAAAGCCAAAAGAGTTGTTTCCCTGAGATGAAAGGCGCCTCGCTGGAGATATCGACGCCCAAACGACTCAGCATCTGCAGGCCGAACGGGCCGTCAAACCCACCTGGAGAGGGTCAGAAACGACACTTTCAGCTGGTCGGTCGGTCCAGTGTCCTGCTCACATTTATTGAGTGTGTGAAAGAGAATCGGGGGATGACGGGCTTTGGTCCGTTTCTCCAGGATATAGAAAACGATTGGCCTCCTTTAGGGTGAGAGTCCAGGTCTCCGCTGTTGAGATTCATGCCAAGAAAACTCTTTTGATAGCAGCGTTTTAGTCTTGTTAGCATCTTTTGTTAGATCGGTTAGATTGTGTCCTTGGCGAAACCGTGAAAGCTGTTGTGCACGTGATGACGTGCTCGTGTCCCGAAGACGATGGCGCCGTCTCTCCGCAGAGACGAGGTATGATGAGCGAGCGACGAGGGAGGAAGGCCCGCAGATGAAGAAGAACGGGCTTTGGATCCAGCCCCGAACCGGCTGGGGGAATGTGGTCCGGAAACCCGGAACCATGGCGACGGAGCCGCCACCGAACGGCTGCGCGTGAAGCTGCCCTGCGCAGCATCGTAACGCACAGCAGCTGACTTAAAGGTGCAAGTGCAATTAGCAGGTTAGATCCCGCTCTGGATCCTAAATCACTTCCGCTTCTGCGGCGGCCCAACGAGTCGGCGGAGGATGGTCAATTCTGCAGCGGTGTTATTAGCGGAGGAGTGAAACATTGCCGTCCTCCCAGCTGTGACGATGTCAGACTAAATTTGAATATTTATGTGGAACAGCAGCGCTGGTGTGGCACTCCTGTCGTTTTCAGGCTCCGTGCTGTCAGAAAACAAAGGAAATGTGAAAATCAGAAGTAAATAAATATGCGGAATGAATAAAAAGGCAGGTGGCGCCTTTCTGCTTCAGCTGTTAGGGCGATAGGGCGAGCGGCCTGGCCAAACCGCCCGATCACAGGTAGAGTAGAGCGAGTCTGGGGTGGCCAAACAGCGGTGGAGGCTAACGGGCTGGTCAGGCCTCCACCTTCAGACCCGCGTCTGTGTTTGTCTAAAATGGCCGCTAGTTTTCAGAGTCAGAGACCACCTGAGGGGCTCCATCATCCGTCCAAAACACGGATGAGGATGGATGAGTCAAAGTGGGAGTGAGAGTCGGCGGAAGGGTCAGGCAAACAAGCAGCGTTAACGAGCAGGTCCAGGGTACCAAAGGAGGACGAGCCGGTCAGCGTCCAGTTGCATTCAGGCTGGGTTCTCCTGACTGACTGGCTGCTCTGGCCCTGGCGAGCGTTACCACCTACTTTCCAGGGCTCCAGTCGCCGTTATGGGTAGCGAACAGAAGGATGGGGCCGGATCATGTGATATGAAGAAGACAGAAACCCGACGGCGGCATTAATTGACACTTCACTGTCAGGAACTGGGAGTTCTGGGCAGAAAGGGGCGCTTTGGGCCTCTCGGCGGGACGCCCAGGCCTCCGTGGATCAGGCTGCGCTTGCAGCGACCCCCCCCAAAGCCGGCAGTGCTCCCGGGGGCCCCGCTCCTTGACTCGGGCTGTGAAGCAGCTGCGCAGGAGGAGGGAGGCGGTTACTGGAGGTTAATGGTTGTCCATGGCCTTCCTCCAGTTACACATTCACATGGCAACGCCGCAACTGCCCACAGAACAAACAGTCGTTCAGTGTATTAGTCACTCAGCGGTAGCCTGTTGGCTCCTGAACCTGCAGCCGTTAGTGGCCCCGGTTGGTTTTCACGTGCACTCTTGATGAGGTGTCATCTGCAGCTCGGAGACGGACGCGTTCTCATTGTCAGGTTTAGCAGAAACCAACGTGAAGCTGTGCTTTATCACCTTTGGTGGGTTTCTCCTGGGATTTTGGTGTCTCCGTCGGCCTTTTCTGACGCCAGCCTCGTTAAAAACGGGCGTGATCGCGGTGACGCTGCCCCAAATAATCCAGCAAACCATTTGTGAAATTGTCTTTTTCCCCAGTTAAACGACAGAAGCACGGTTGCTAGTCTGCGACGCCAAGGAGTTGCTGAAAAGTTACGCAGCAGAACAGCGTTTGGTTCCGTTAGCAAATGCGATGCTAATTTTTGAGTATCAGCTGGAATGAGCTTGTGAGGTTTCAGTGGGAATTTGTTGGAATCCTGCCTGGCAGGCTGGGTGTGCAGGAATGCATGTAATAAACACGCCACAAAAGACCAGTGAAAGAATGTCTTTATCTTATTCTGTTGCACACACACACAGACACGCACACACACACACACACACACACACCTAACAGTGTTAGACAAACAAGTGTCTGCTTTTTAGCTTCTGGCTCTTTCACAACAGTTGCTTCTCTCTTATATTTCCATTTTCATTTGAAGAGAAAACAAAAACACCGTCAGCAGAGTAAAAACCCTCCACGCTTTGTGCAACTGGTGTCTTTGTCTTCTCCTCGTTGTGCTCACATCGATAGAAAACAGCTAGGATTAAATTTTTAATGAGATTTCTTGATATGTTCTGGATTCTATTTTCCGTCTTAAAATAAATCTCTTTGTTCTGGCTGGAGCAGGAACAAATGTTTGGTTCTGCAGGCGGAGGGAGGCTGAATAACGTGCGATTCCTCAGCAGATGTGACTGAGGGACACGTGTCTGTTGTTAACTGGCTTATTCTGCTGACTCTGGGCAGGAGTCTTTTCCACTCTGGGCTGTGTGGAGGGAAGCGTCTGAAAGCCTTGTTTGGCAAAACCCAAAATTAAAGCTTTAATAAAGCATTACTGTTAATTGAGGTGAAATTGAACTTTGGGAGCAGAGAGGGGTTTAGCATGGCTGCAGCCTGACGTTAGCTGACGGCGGCCATGCTAATTAGCCCCCAGCTCTTTATTGTTGGGGCTTTGATCCTGTCGGGTTCATACACCGCTGACGGTGATCAGACGTCTACGAGTACGATGGGACGAGCCCGCGCCGCGTTTGTTTACCTTGGGGAGCTGGCCGGCCGAAGCCGCTGACCATCCCAGGAAAAGGCCCCTCAAGTGGAAACGCTCGTTTAGCAGAGCCGATGGGATCTTAATTACCCAGCAGCAGCAGCAGCAGCAGCATGGGAGCGTGTCCAGCAGGAAACTCAGCTATTTGTAAATATTTACTTTGCAACTTGTTTATTCAGGCACAATTGCGAAAGAGGAAATGATGTCTCAGACGTGCACCATGAACTGACCCTATCCAGCCTAAAATCCAGTAATGTTGACAGAGCCGTTGTCCCTCAGCTGATGGACGTCCTCGTCCCGCGCCCCAGTTTAAGATGGTGTCCTTTAAACTGGGCTCCAGGGGCTGCAGGTCGCCGGACTTTGTGCAGGAGCTGAGCGCTTCAGGGCAGACTGGTCTCAGGTGGTCCCTGGATGGAGGGATGGAGGGGCGGAGGGAGTATATTGTTTTTACACTCTTCTGGGGAAATGGAGCCCGTATCTGTCCAGTGTTTGACGACATCCTCGGATGCTGCTGGAGTGTGACGGCTGCTCTCCCATCAGCTCGGATGCTGTCGTTATCGATTATCTGCTCTTCCTGTATTCTGCGTTTGTTCCTGGTTGTTACAGCTTTGTTTTCACTCACTGGGCTTCTTATCGCCATCCAACGGTGATAATTATGAGCGTGGAAAGGTTGCCCATTCAATTATCGGCCCATCACGTCTCTCCTTTTCCAGGTCGGTTAATGAGGAGTGCGCGGCGGTGAAGGTGGAGCGTGCGGTTTGCCTCCAACTGCTGCTGATCCCTCCGTCTTCTTTGCGACGAGCGATCACAGCGGAACCGTCTCTTCAGGACAGCTCCGCCTCGTCAGCTGCAGCCGTTTGCATATTTCACACTTCTTTGGTCACGATTCGACTCATCCGGCTGGCAGCTCAGGAGATGCAGGAAGCTGCTGCAGCGGGGGATAAAAATACCCCCCTGGAATCTTTCTAAACTGGCCTTTTTTAGTGTTTTTAGCGCTGAGGGAGCTCCAGCCCCAGGTTAAACGTGCCGTTTTGGTCTGAACGCTGAGGATTTCGCTCGTCGGTGTCGTTCGTTTCTCGGTTGCTGATGAAGACGCCCGCTGACCCCCCCCATCCTCCCCCCCTCAGATTCCTGATTCCAGTCACCTGGATTGGCTGGATGCGTTTCTGTTTTGCTAATCAGCTCAGATGCTAAATCCAATTACACGGAGGTGACTGTGGGTGTTGTGGGTGCTGTGGGTGGAAGGCTGCCTCTTCGGTGACCTGCGGAGAACATGGGCACACACGGGCCAGACGAGCCTTCAGCCTGGCCAACCAACGCTGGTGCATTTAGTCCAAAAACAGGCTCCGCTCGGGGCTTTTAGAAGGACTCTTCTTTCCTTCAATAATCGATTCTTAAAGGGGAGAAAAACAATCTAATCTGACCCAAAGAAACGATGTCTAGAGCAGAAATGGCAAAAAAAAATCATTTAGGAGTACTTTAATTAGAATTAAAGCACAGTTGGACTGGACAGAACCACCCAGAGAGACTTCAGGAAAAGCCCTGAATGCCGTTTGGACAGTCTTCAGGGAGCAAATATTTAGATAATCACACACTTGTGTTGACATGCGTCTATCATTCTGTTATCCTGGAGGGGCTGGCTCCCCCAGTGGAGCTAACTCCCAGTTACGTAAGCTGCCAGCCACGTGCCCACCAGTGGAATCCTGCTGGTTTGTGAGGTTGCTGGTGTTGGTGCTGCTGAAGACGGAAGGAGTCCGGAAGGTAAAAGCTTTCACTTTGTGCGGAGATGGAAGTCCGAGAGGCGGAAAAGTGCATTTTTCCGTGTCTCGTTTGGTTTGGTTTTGCAGCAAATTGAGAAAAATCAGCCTCCCACGTCCCCGTCCCCGTCCCCGTCCCCGTCCCCATCCCCCCCCTTTGCTTTCGCTGCAGCTCATGTGGCCGCTTTGATAGATGTCTAAACGAAACTGGATCTCTGAAAGGAAAAACAACAAAAAGGACAGGCACTCTGGGAGCCAGGCCGCTCGCATGCCTCCCGCTCAACGGGGGCGCTAGCTGGGACGTGTCCTCATTAGGGACTCCTTTGAAAAGGGCTCGAGCTCCACTTGCGGCTCGGGCTGTCCAGTAGGTCAACTGCAGATCGGGTTCCGAGCTCTCGGGTGGAGGTGTCGGACAAATTAGACCCCACAACTGTTTACCCAGTCAAGCAGGGACAGCTGCATGCCTCCGCCCTCTGAAACCTGCCACCGACCGCTGGTCCTTTGGGGAGCCATCTGGGGGGACGCGTTTTACCTCCGTCACTGCTGGGGGGGGACGGCCTCTTGACTGAGTCAACGTGATGCTGTGTGTGTGAGCCAGCTGCCATTTTGGACCACTGATGGGTGCTGACTAATGGGGTCTTCTGGATGACTGTTTCTCTGAGCGTTAGCGGGACGGCTGGTCGACGTCTGCGTTAAATCTGTTTGTTCCATTTCTTCTATTCTCGATTCTTTGACTTATTCGAGCACCTGGATTAGCAGCTTCTCCTGCCTCCAGGAATCCTGTATTTCACTGTAAAGATCAAAGCGCAAGGAGCTAGCCGCTCCTTCATTATCAATAAACACAGAAACGTCATACTTTTGCGTTTATAGTTGCTCTTTAACCAAGCGAAAATCTGCTTTGTTGTTCATTAATTGAAGGAATTATTGGCTGGCTGCGGCCCTGTTCCTTCTGACGCTGCTTTGATAGCGCTGGTGTGGCAGCAGCTCCTGCATAAATATAAATGTCGCCACAGTTTGGATGCTGAAATTAATGATTGGATGGAAAAAACTCAGTCGCGTTGGGAAATGGCTCCGTCGCTGGGTGAGCGAGGAAATTTCTAACGACGTTTGCAGACTGAAAATAAGTCAAATATTCTGCACTTAACACCTCAATTATAAAATAGCTTCCAGCTAATATTTGTGTTTGATCCTGAGTTAATTATAATTCAATTATGTGGGCTTCTTCACTGCAGCGTTCTGTTAGAGATACAGTCATTGTCAGATGGCGATTTGAATAAAATTCAAGGTCCACATTGCTCAAATGGGAAAACAGCTCAGAGCCTTCAGACAATCTCGCAACAAAATGTCGCCCGTTAATAATTACTGCAACTGCAGGACAAACGCCACACAATAGCTGCCAACCGGAAATTCAAATCAATCCAGTTGATCTCGTTAAGGAGAGTTTTGCAGGGCTGTAACGTTTCAGCAGCAGAATGAGTGTCT
>BJFM01008251.1:2035-17554 GCA_016586285.1 Arothron firmamentum
GGGGTCTGAACCTTTTCTAACCAATCAAGCTGCCAACCTTATTCATTTGGCTTTTGGAGAAATTATTGTGAAGGCTCTGCGGGCCGGACTAAATAGTTCAACAGGCCACATGTGGCCCCCAGGCCTCAGTTTGCCCCCCTCTATCCCAACTTCTTATCCTAACTAGGATTCTGTCTGCAAGATTTGTGATGAATAGTCTGTGTGGATGTGGGTGGTGGTATTGTTTGGCAGTGGGATTTTAATCATTGTATAGGAATTTAGTTCTAAAAATGTAATGGAACTGCTTGACCCTAAAATGCATGTTCTTTTGTGTAGATGTTACTTCGAGAGGTCCACCAGGAGGGAATGCAGGTGCTCTCTCTGACCGAGCTTCCTGTCCCTGAGGGGGAGTCGGGCAACATTCAAGGCTGGGTGAAGGAAAGAGACCATCTACTGACAACCGTGGAGTCCCTCAAAGGCCTCATCACCCACATACAGATTAAGGTAAAGGAGAATGAAAGACTTTGCGTTATTATTATTATTATTATTACTTTGTGCCTGTCTGTTTACCTGCGTGCCCGCTGTGCTCCTGCAGACATCAGGCAATGAGGACTGGCGAGCGCAGCTGCTGGATGCGGTGCGGCGAGTGTTTTTGAGTGAACGGAGTGTACTGAAGAGCGCTCTCTACAGACAGCTGGACGCGTTGGACACCAGCGATGCAATCATCCACCTCAATCAGCTGGAGCAGAGGCTGGCTGAACAGGTCAGCATAGAAACATCCATACCATCCGACATTGACCCTCTTAAATGCTAACTGCTGTAACGACTATTCAGAAATGTGCAGGGGGAACACAACGTTCTGTCATATACCATATTTCATGACTGATAGATGAATACTTTTCCTGTAATATCTGTTGCAAAACACGTTCTCTTGTCCTAGATTATCACATGTCCTGTCCTTTATCCAAACACATGCTGTATTTGTAATCCTCTTGCAGGACGCCCAGCACAGAGAGGCCATGGATTCCCTCCACATCGCTGACAGGGCCAGCCTCATGTCTGAGATTCATCAGCTCCGCGCTCAACTCGAACACGTTCACCGTGGGGAATCAGCAGGATACGGCCTGGTTGAAAAGAGGGAGGGAGGAGGAGGAGGAGGAGGAGGAGGAGGAGAGCGAGTAGTGGAGAGTGACAGGCTGCTGATGGAGGAGCTGAAGGGTGAACTGTCTCAGACTAAACTGGAGCTGGAGACGACGCTCAAGGCTCAGCATAAACACCTCAAGGAGCTGGACACGCTCAGGTTAGATATGATTCCTGTTCACAGGCTTGTGATCGTCACAGCAACCGATGCTGATGACACTGTTAGTGAGACAATGCCAGTGAAAACAGTCTCCTGACATTGGATTTCTCCAATACGAAAATCAGATCAGCAATAACGATTCAGTATAAATGTTCAGGCAGCTTTCTCTTTTTTATTACTCCATGTCTCCATAAACACTTGTAAAACTTAAGTGTATTGTCAAATTCTGGGCAATTTAGCCATTTCTTAACATAGATCACAATAAAGTGCGGTTGTAGGGAAATGCTGACTTGGATTGAGAAAGTCTTAAATCTCCTTTAAATGTTTGGGGGAACAGGGCAGAGGTGTCACAGAAGGCTGCTGAGGTGGATGCACTGAATGACCGGCTGACAGAGGAGAAGAAAAGAAGCCGAGATCTGCAGTGGGCCATGGAGAAGGAAAGGTGCGAGGCCGGCAGGAACGAGGAGAGCAAAAGGGAAGAGTTCGAGGTATGTTTTTCACCTCAGCAGGGCAGAGGTGGATGTTTCGATACGCAAAACACCCAAAGAGTACAGAGACATGACCATTTCAATCACGGTCACATTCATCCATAATTAACAAGCTAGATGTTTTATCATCATGGTTGTCTCAATGTTGTGCAGGCTTCCTCATCTACGCGTCATAGTCATGTTTCTCGCACAGGTTTTTGGTTAATTCTGCAGTAAAGTTTAAAAGTACTAATCTGGGTATTTTTGCTGCTTCGTTAGTATGATTGCTTAGGTGAGTTGTAGCTTTTGTTCCTGTCTAAACTCCTTCCTGTTAGAGACACTAATTGTTTTCCAAATTGTTGAAAAGTCGCCACAAGTGTCTAATGTCTACTATCTGCTTTGATAACTCGTTCATTTTCTCTTCAGGACCTGCAGCTCACTCTGGAGGAACAGAAGGGTCGTGTGGCTCAGCTCACTGCGGCCCTGGAGGAGGAGCGCCGGGCCTCGTCTCGGCTCTCCGAGCAGGCTGAACAGGAGCGCCTGAGCCTTGGCAGACGCCTCCAGGAGCTCCAAGTCCAACTAGAGACGGAGCAAGCCAAGGCCCTGGAGATGAGCGCTGCACTGGGGAGAGAGAGAGAGCTGCGGACGGGCGTCTCCTTGAGGAGCGGCCCTTCCAGCGAGCTAGAGGAGGATAAGGCGGGTCAGGAAGTGGATGGCAGTTTGCTGGAAAGACTGCAGAGGGAGCTGGATGACAAGCACGCCCAGGTGCGTTTGTGTGTCATTAGGGAGAGTTTTTAAAAAAATAAACACAGGCTGTCTGAAAAAACTAAAAATGTCTTCACGGGATCAACTTTTCTGCTGTAGGTGGTGCACCTCCTCGGTCAGCTGGAGGGCCAGAGGCTCGAGGTGGTACAAAAAGAAGAAGCGCTAACCATGAGCCGCCAGAAGCTAAGACGAGAGCAGGAGGCGCTGCAGGCGGCCCGGGCACAGTTGGGGACGCTGGAGGCACAAATATGTGAGAGCCAGGAGCAGCTGGGGAGAGAGCTGGAGAAAAGCAAGACCCTGGAGGAAGAGAGGGAGCGGCTGGAGGAGAAACTGGACTGGTTTAGAGAGCAGAGTGGGAGGAGGGAGGTGAGTTGACCGACGCAGGCTGATGCAGGCATTCTAGTCGATCATGGATTTGGTCGGCGGGGGTCATGGGCATCATTGTCGCGCGAACTCATGAAACTACGCATTGCTGTTCAAAAAGGACGCTGTCTCAACCGCTGAGTCCGCCGAGCGCACCAAAGACTGGGTCTCCCAGCAGAAGAGTGGAAGCAGTCAGTCGCCGAGCGCTGCCCCCGCTGCCTGTGGTCCATGGCGCACGGTTGACAAGATCCTGAGCAAACTCTACCTCATTTCCTCCAAGGTCAGCAGCCTGGCAAGCCAACCTGCCGGCAGGTAATTCAAGACCCGTATAATCACAGACGTTCTCACCTCAGTCGGTCACAGATCGACCTTCAGGTGGCCTCATGACTTGCTTGTTACAGTTCGAGTGCCGAGGTCGAGCATGAAGACCTGTCCTGGGTGCAGTCCAACGTGGATGACGTCATCACCATGCTGCAGCAGTCTCCAGGTCTGCCCTCTGTCCCCGAGGTCAGTCGTTTGAGTCGGCTTCAATTGCGCAACGAGGAACCATTTTGATGCGCTTCTCGGAAATGCAGCGAGCACGGTGGCGAGTCTTTCTGTCCAACTCTGTCCAACTCTGTCCGCAGAGCGTCTCCCTGCTGGCAGGAGGCTCCTCCAGCACCCTGACGCAGCGCCTGCTCAGGCAGAACGCGGAGCTGACGGGCTTCGTCAGCCGCCTGACCGAGGAGAAGAACGATCTGAGGAACCAAACGCTCAGACTGGAAGAAGAGATCAAACGCTACCGGCAGGCCGGACTGGGGACGAGCGACAGCGTGAGTCCCTGACAGCCAATCCAACGGTCATGTAGCGCGAGTGGGACAAAACACGCAAAGAAAATAATTCCACCTCACCTATTTGCTTCCAGTTCAACTTCAGGAGAGGAGTCTCAAAGTCGGACTCATCGGGAATGCTGCTTTCCCAGGAGCGGGAGGCTTGGGCCAGAGAGAAGGTCCGCCTGGAGAGAGCGTTCCATCAGGCCCAGGCCCAGGTGGCCCGACTGCGTGGGGAGATGAGGAGCGACACCCTGCGTGACATAACCGGGCCTGAAGCTGACAATGCTGCTCTGAAGGTCCGCCAGCGTTTCCCAGATTATTCGTAGTTCACTCCAGCGAAGCCAGAGCTGTCATTTCATTTCATTTCCCCCCCTTTGGCTGCAGAGGATTTACGGGAAGTACTTGAGGTCAGAAAGCTTCCGCAAAGCACTCATCTACCAGAAGAAGTACCTGCTGTTACTCCTGGGAGGATTCCAGGAGTGTGAGGAAGCAACGCTGTCGCTGCTGACCAGGATGGGCGGCCAGCCAGCGCTGTCCAGCCTGGGCCCCCTCAGCCAGCGCCGCCGGGGGCTCACGCGCTTCCGTTCCGCCGTCCGAGTCGCGATCGCCCTCTCCAGGTAGGCAACCTGTGTTTCGTTCAAAAGCTTTGAAAGCGCTAATGTTGCGTCAGCAGCAGCCATGATCTGGATTCATCTCACAAAAAAACCCAAAAAAAAAACCATTGCATTTTTCTGTTTAGGATGCGTTTCCTGGTTAAGAGATGGCACAAGACGACGGGAATAAGCTCCACAACCTCTGGTACCGTTAGTAAAAATGGAGCAGGACAACTGTCAGGTAGGCTTATCTGTCTAGTTTGTTTCCATAGTTACTGTATCCCTAAAATCTAGATTATGAAATCCATTGATCTTTTAGCCTTGTGGGCCTGATGGCTGAGTTTCCTAGTTTGAAAGTAGGTCTAAACCGTAGTTTATTTCTCCCAGGTACAGACGCCAGAGACTCGCCGTACCTCCACCCAGGCAGCCTGGAGACGTACAGAGACAGAGGAGGTGGAGTCTCCAGTGGCAGGGGTAGAAGCGGCCGCGAATCGCCCAGATCAGCCACCTCCTCCACGCATCACAGGTGCAACATTTCGCTCAGAAGCAACATAGACCAGCCAAATCCATGTTAATAAAGCAGCTCACTCATGTGGAAATGATGAAACCTTTTTTGTTTTTAAGGTTTCACCTGGCTGGGGAGCACGGAGCCCTCACCTGCTCCCACCTACAGAGCTACGACCCCGACCGAGCGCTCACGGACTACATCTCCAGACTGGAGGCGCTGCAGAGGAGGCTGGGTAACGTAACATCAGGTGACATGCAGAGTTGTTTGCACCTTCAGTATTTTACATATAAAACATCTGTGTTATAGAACATAATCAGAGGAAATTCTGGCTTTTTTCCCCCCTAGAGAACTAAATGTAAAACAGTTAACATTATTTTAATTAAACTGCTTTGTTCCAGCACACACTTCTACATTTGGTTTAGTTTCAACGGTAAATACACTACATACAAATATTTAAGTATCCCGTTCAGCAAAACGCATCCGCAAACATTGAAATAGTCACTGTTATTGATTATTACTAATAAACACATCACCACACTGTTTGATGATGTGAATATTTATCTAAGAATAAGGCATTTATCAGGATGTGATTAGACAGCGCTGGATTGCTCTGTCCTTCTGCAGCCTGCTTCAGTTTCCTCTCCGTCTCCACAGGTGCTACTTCATATGCTCAATTGCACTTTGGCTTGAGAAGATAGATGCCATCAACTTAACTTTGGCTTGAAGAAACTGAGTTGCCTTTTCTCGTGCTGAGCGTCCTGCTGTTTTCTATCAGTGTCGTGTGAACTTTTTTTTTTTTTCCCCCATATGGACCAAAACACCCTTTTTTTATTATTAGCGTACGACAATGTTCTACTCAGACTCTGTCGCCAGCACTTGAAAAAAAACAGCTGTTTGTGATTTAATCTGCCTCTTTGTTGTGGATGAACTACAATCATGTATATTTGTTCAATGCTAATTTAAGAGCTTGTGATTAATTTATGTTTGTGTCGTGTGGGTGGAGCGTTATGTACAGAATGTTTGGGTTCATTATTAAGAAGGCTGCTACAGGTTATTCTACACTACACTGTGTTTTGTTTAGGCCAGACTGAGTACAGAGGACATTTGTAGAGAATGTATTTTTGTAAAGTGTGGGAGCTTTGACTTTTCTGGATATTTTGGCAAAAACTGAAATAAAGACAATTACAATATTTGAAGGTGTCGGGCATGATTCAGTTGTTTATTAAGTGACGAGACAACTTTATCTGGAGAAGATGAACTATTGATGAATCAAAAAATGTCTTTAGAGTTTATTTATTTCTATACTTGCCAGGACAAGCTCTACCTGAATTCCCCCAGTTAGCAGGGGAATGCGCGATTAGTGGTGCTTTTTAACTGCAGTGTATTATTAGGTTCTTCATCAGAGGATTACAGTGCTTCTATGTTGTTTGTGCCATATTTGACCATTTATTGCACCAATGTAACTTAAAGTATTTGTACTGTTCAGCAGGTTTAGCAATTCCTCCCTGCAAAATCCAGAGTACAGATTAAACGCTTTCTTTGTGATGGACATTCTTTTAGAGTCCCAGTGAATAAATGCAATGGTCTCTTTATTTATTTATTTTTAACATAATTCACATTGTGAATATTAGCCTCTGTGCTCCAGTAAGATTCATACCCTAAATGTATTTCACTCTGGAAACACATATTTGAGAGAAAAAAGTGGCTGAAAAAATGCAGAACTGGACAGTTGGGCAAAGCAAAATTCACCCGGCCGACTTATCCTGAATTTTCGGTGAGAATTCAGACATTCAGGAATGTTCCACTGCTCCTTCACTCGGGCCGCCTCTTGTATCTGATGACGGGGTTGTGAGGGGTGTGGATCATCGTGGTGTAGTTGATGGTGGGGAAATAACCATCCACCAAGTCAAATTCGTACAGGCGCAGCAGAGTCGACCAGATGGTTTTGATCTGGACGTAGGCAAAGTTCTCCCCAATGCAACGGTGGCGGCCTGATGGGAACGAGCAAAACAAACGTTCTAATCCAAAGTCACTCTTCTTACCTAGAAATACTGATGGTTAAAAAAAAAAAAAGGCTTCTGCTCTCACCAGCTCCAAACGGAATGTAGGCGAACTTCTCCCCTGCGGCAGGGTTGTCGTTGAGGTAGCGGTCAGGCCTGAACTCCAGCCGCTGCTCCCAGGCATCGTGCAGGCGGTGGTTGACGGTCGGGGAGACGCAGACTTGGTGGCCGACAGGGATGGTGTATCCAGCTGCCGTCTGGGGGGGGGAATAAAGGAATTAAAAGTCCGAATTTCTGCGTGGAACTAATTTAGATGAGGAGGGAGGTGCCCTGACCTGAGGGGAGCGGGCCATCCTCATCATGGTCATGATGGGGGGGCGCAGGCGCAGGGTCTCCTTCAGACAGCGTTCCAGCAAGCCGAGGTCTTTGAGCTGTTGATAAACCAGAAGACGTTAAGCAATAGAGTCAGTTAAAATCAGGAAAGAGGAAAAGCAAAATAACGGCTGGTGATCCAAACCAATCATCATGTCTAAAACACGGTGGAGTGTTGTGACATGAAGGTGTCAAACAGAAAGGACTGGTATTTAGTGATCATGGGACTGCTGACAGCATTTACTGACATTCATTTGTCCTCGAGGCCCTAAAAATGTAAATGTCCTCTAGATAAAAAAAAAAGCTGTAATACTTTAACAATAAATGGTATTTCTTTTAATCGAACATTCAACTCATCAGCTCATCAAGATATATTCTATTGTGGTTTTAAAACAGCTATTCATTTATTACACTACTTCATTAAAGCAGACACTCACGCTAAAGTGTTTCTTTGAAGTGTCATCTGATCTACTCAGCTGCTACCTTTAGAGTCTTATTTTAGCTCCACATAAATTAATATATTTTAACATCACTTTACTAAAGGCTCGTCTTTCTTGTTTTATCGATTCCAGAATCTCATCTCCTTTCCTTGTGCATCATTAATTATTATGGAGTAAAACTAGAAGGTTCAGTGTAAAGAGTAGATTGAAGGAACCGTCCATTAAAAGGTTTGACATCATTGGCAGTAAGTACAGAGGGATCAAGTTAGACGGCTGTGATGACTTCACCTGATCAAGGCTGAGAGGCGGCAGGTCTTGGCCACACACAGCCTTCTGTTCGGCGTAGCAGCGCTCCTGCAGAGCTTTGTCTCTGGCCATGAAGAACCCCATCCAGGCGCTGGTGGTGGATGATGTGTGCTGACCGGCGAGGAGGAGGCCAATCAGCATCCCCGCGATCTCGTTATCGTCCAGGGGTCGCCCGTCTCTGCGGGGAAATCAAAAGGTGTGACATATGCAAAATTTTCTTTTAAGTAAAAAATAATGTCCGTGGATGGTGAGTGTTACTTGTAAGTGGCATCAATGAGGGTCTGCAGCATGTCGTCGATGTTCTCTCCAGACTGTCTGCGCTTCTGAATCACCTTGAAGAAAATATTCTTGATCTCTTGGTGAGCTCTGTCCCGTTTCCTAACCAAAACACCTGTGTGATTAGCTCTTCGCGAGGACTGTGCGTCTCCTGGTAATCTCCAGCAGCCTCACCTGAAACTGGGCAGGGGCAGCCAGCCGGGCAGAAGCCAGGCAGCATGAGTGAACCCCCCATCCAGGTCGGCGTACAGCTGGGCCACTCGCTCATCCAGCATGCTGCGGATCTCCTTCCCATGAAGGCAGCTGCTGGCTGTCAGGATGATCAGCTCAGACAAAGCCTCAAACAGGTCTGAAACAGGAAAATAAACGCTTTCAGCCGAGACATTTTGGTCTCTACAGCGCATAAAATCAGTGTCGGTCATTCAAGAATGTGATTTGACCAGTATGCCAAAGATCTTACTTCTCTCCCCACTCTCTCCCCATCTCTGAAAATACTCTCGAGTTTCTGCTTCAATTATTTTCACATGCTCCTTAAAATGGGCAATGTTCAGTCCAGTCTTCAACATCTTCTTCTGTTCCAGAAAAATCTGCAACATCACAAAGAAATCCTTTATTTCTCACCATTATGTGATTGACTGGATGAAAAGGGTTTTATGTGGAAAGAGCATACGGCCAATCTGCCGTGAGCAAGCAAGGTGCTACAAAATACAAGAAAACACCATGCACAGCTGCTTTTAAAAGTCTGCCTGACTTAGGCCCCGTTTACACAACGTTTTTGGAATTAATTGTAAAACAGTGCACACAGACAATACACTGTAGTACATATGCCAAGCCAGTAGGTGGCGGTAATGAACCAGGCACGCGTACACTTTGGACCACTTTCTTCCTCTGACTTATAAAGAAGCACGTGATCACAAAAGTGAACATTTTTCAAAACACACACACCATGCCGTTATGAATATGCGCCATTTTGGAACCGCCCCTATTCACTGTTTTGTGACCGTTTATTCCCATTTTACGCGTTGATACATCATGACTATGTGGAAGAAAGACATTACACAGAATATTTTAACGGTAAGAATCACTTTTAAAAGGTCAAAAGCTGTAATGTTGGGGTTCAAGGTACCTGGTCACAACTCTTCTCACTCTCTTTCCCTCACCTTCATTACTGTCTGGGAGATAATTGTTGCTCTGTGTGGGGGGCTGCAATTCCTGATCACAGCGTATGGCTCCTAACACACACATTGTTCATCTAGTCTCCCTGCTGGCCTTCACAATAATTGTGCAGAATAAAGTATGCCTAAATCACATGGGGCAAATCCTTCAGGGTAATGTCCACAGGCGGCCGCAGCGGTGCAAACTTGGTTTTTAGCCTGAACAAGGCACATTCAATGACCGTGCGAGTTCTACATAAGTCCAAAGTATTGTTCTTGGGGAGTTGTGCTGCCATTAGAGTACCCCTTCATCAGGTACGGAATAGAAATAGGCTCCTCGTCAGCCACAATACGCTTTTCCAGTGCATGGATCCTTCAATTGTTTAGACAGCTTGGACATTGATTGACATTGATTGAATATTTCAATCCCAAAGCATCAGCTGTTTTTCGCAGCCTCCCTTGGTCACCATAATACAGCGTGCACGCCCACCTTGGTTAGAACACCGACCGGAGAGCTCAGGCGGGTTCTCCCCTGTCAAGACGAAGCTCTTCGCTCAAAGCAACTGGAGAGACTCTGGACATACGAAAGTTCTCCCTCCAATCGCTTACATCTACAACACCATGTACGAAGTTATCCCACCACTGCCTTGTCCCCCCGGGTCTTCTCCAACATCGCCTTGGCGCCACTATTTGTCGGCGTATGAGTCGACTCATTACCCGCAGGATGTGAGAACTACGTCTCTATACTGACATAGGAATTAAATTTGAGGTTTCCACACATTTTTCATGGTCAAAAGCCTTTTTCAAGCATTGTTAAGGGTCATTTTCAAAATTTTCAGCACCTCATCGCTGGGATAAAATAGATATCTACAGGAATACAAATACTTATTATTATATTTTTTACACTTTTTATAACAAGTATATACAATATATTATGATCTAAACTTCTAATTCTGTTTCATAATTGAAAAAGTTTAGCAATTAGAGAACACACAGATACCCCCCCAAAAAAAGTACTTTCAAGTGCTTAAACTAAAATTCAACTTCTCCATAGCAACTGGCCCTCCATTATTTTCACACCTCTGCCAGAAGCCCCAGAAGCATTCTCAGACTACGACACAGATATGCCTGAATAGCCCTTCTTACACTTGAATATCTGAGAAGTGTGTGGCTGTATGCAGGGCCGCATGCAGGTCTTTTCATGCAGTGATTTTTTTTTTGCTACTGTGGTAAAAGTGTTAACTGCTGTAATTTCACACTCACAGGGTTGGGGACATCATAGGCAACTCCTTTGCCAAAAACTGGAGTGGTCAGTCTCGAGTAGACATCTTCAGCATTCAGGTCCTCATTCTTGCTGTTGAAGAGCAGTGTGGCTGCTTCGCTGCCCAGCAGGTAGGTGAACGTGCTCCCTACCATGGTGAAACTAAACACGGGTCCATACTGTGGGTGAAAAACATGCAGCCGTCAATGTTAAATATACATGAGCAGCTGTGTAATTTAATTCCTCCACTTTTTTATGCTTTATTAACTGTATAAGGTGTATTCAAATCCCTGATTTTCAATGTATTGAATAATAAACTTATAATGTTAATTATTTTAATAATTGATATTATAACACAGGTATACGTACTTTTTCATATGCATTTTCCAGAAATTCAATGGGACTTTTTCCAAATGAAATGGCATGGCCCAGAAAGGGAATGCTGGAGGGTATATATGGTGGAAATTTCTGCAGAAAGAATCAAAGTGAATGCACACAGGCTATAGTGGCTCAGCGCATCCTGTTATTTAAGTTTTCTGTATTTAACTTACCGCATCCTTGACACATGGCTGGCTGAGCACCAACTTAGAAATATATCCCAGAGAGAGAGTTAGAAAAGATGCTGCTAAAACCACCGTGGTCAGGTTATCATGCACTCTTCCAACAGTGTCCCCGATTAGTTTACTACTCATCTCATATAAATGCATTGACATCATTACTCCGTTTGATCTCTACTTTAAAATCCAATAGCTTTGCTCCAATAGCAACGTCAATAAGTTAAATTAAATTTAAAGACAGAAACCTCCAGGGTTCCTCGGCAGCAGCTCCTCTGATGTTTATAACTAGGAAACCACTGTACTCAGTCCCAAACACATCCACCTACACTGTGTGTGTGCAAGTCCTGCCCCCGCCTGACCAACGCTCGCTTTCTATTGGCTGAGAGCCGCTTGTCGGCCAACTAACCTCGCTCCTGATTGGTTTCCTGTACCTGAACCGATGTCTCACTATATGACGTCCTAGACTCTGCGCTATCTATAATATTGGTTTTTGAGTCTTTATAAACGACATATATTCTACTATAGTATTTGCATTTTGTTTTAAGCGCATATTTTCCAACGACAAAACACTATTTAAGTAAATCAACATTCAGGCGATCTTGAGACAGTAAGATATTTCGGTTTAGGTCAAATCCTCATCAACACCTTAATGAACCAGTTTTAATTGACTAAAATTATTTTTCACTGTCCTTAAGAAAATAATAAATTTAAAAAATCTACTCCTGTATGCCCTAGAAGGTAGTTTAAGCATATATTTATAGAATCGGCAACATATAAATCAACAGATGTAATCCACTTGTACCTGCATTTTTTACAGCGACCAAATAATAACCCTTCAACACATCATAAGTCATCCATCATTTTATTAAAACAAACCCTTAAATAAAGATATTTACAAGCACTCAAAATATCCATCCATCTATTTTCTGTACCTGCTTTATCCACACCTGGGTCGCAGGGGTCTGCTGGAGCCTATCCCAGCTGTCAAAGGGTGAGGCAGGGTACACCCTGGATAGGTCGCCAGCCTATCGCAGGGCTAACACAAAGACAGACAACCACTCACACTCACACATATGGTCAATTTAGACTAATCAATTCACCTAACAAGCATGTTTTTGGAGTGTGGGAGGGAACCGGAGTGCCCGGAGAAAACCCACGCATGTACAAGGAGAACATGCAAACTCCACACAGAAAGGCCGGCGTTTTGAACCCCAAACCTTCTTGCTATGAGGCCACGGTGCTAACCACTGCACCACCGTGCTGCCCCAGCACTCAAGATATGACTCATCAAATTACACAGTGAAAATGTTTTTGTTAGCCAACTTTGCTGTTGCAGTTAAAGAGGGAGCTTTGGCAGCTGTGGCTTCCTTGCTTCGGCACTGTTCACCCATAGGTGTATTTGTCTGTTAGTCCTTTATCATTTGGTGTCATCTGTCCACTCAGTTTCATCAACAGCTTCACAATAAGGCCAGCCTGTACGGAAAATAGAGAGTGTTTTCATATATCATCTAGAGAAATATGATCCAAAGAAAGTACAAGGAAGGTCTACTATATCGATATGCTTTAATAACCAGCAGGTACCTGCTTTGTGTGTACAATGAAGTTCATTTTATTGTTGCCGCTGTGTATCTGCACATACTGGTCAGCGTGTCCCAGTTGCCACATAAATGTTCCATACTCTAAACTGATGAGAAGGACCTGCGGGTACAAGACAGAGCAGCAATCTAAACAAACGGACCTTTCTCTAAAATGTTCAGAGGACACAGACCATTTTCTTTTACCTTGGTCTCCATGTTCATGAGGTGCAGCCCCTTGGTGTTCACGCCAACGTAGACACGGAGCACTTTGTGGTTGCTGGCGCTGGCCTTGGTGTAGACCTGGCCCGTGAAGAAGGCCGCTCCATAAGTAGGAATGTCCCAGCAGTTCTGCAGGAAGAGTCGCTGTAAGTGGTGCATCTCCTTACTCACCCCCTCGCTGGTGCTCAAGGCCTATCAGAGAGAGGGAGAAGAGACGCTCAGCCAGTCTGTTTAAATGATGAAAGGACATTTTCACATAATACACATCTAAACCATACTTTGTATTCATGTAGAATCCGACTGGTCCAGTGGTGTGCTTTGCTTTTCACCTTCGAAATCGGCACAATTGATTTCAGATTTTCCTCACTGTTAGAATAAAAAAAGGAAAAATGTGGATTTTTTACATCACAAACCGACTTGTGTAAACTCTCTAAACTGCTTAAATGTGGTTTAGAACACAAATCAATAATCATAATGAATGCTTTACTTTAGGAAGCCTTGCTTATGCTTCTTGCTCTCATAGTTGCCGTAGATAATCTGCAGGAGGAGGCTGGCTAGCGTGATTAACTTGCTGTCTGGAGCAGGAAAGAAGCCTTTCAGCAGGCAGTGCCGGGCTTCGTCAAAAAGGATTAGAATGGCTAGGGGGTCCTCCACCTTGAACAAAACAGGAAGCAGAGCAGTGACATAGGGCGTGTTAAACGTTACAGACTGCTGCATTTCTAGTCTCACGATCTAGTCTGCTACCTTTTTCTCAATGTCTAGAGGTAAACGGACATCCCGGCGAAGGAACAGCTGAGGTGTTTCTCTTTGAGGATCCAACACCGTCAGGTCTGTCACAATCTCTGTCCAGATTCGCAGGTGCTGTAATGGTTTGTGGCATGGCTTCAGCTGCAGATCTGACGCACAAAATTGCGCAAAATGTTACTACATATTTTCTCTTTCTAAAGGTGTAAGAAAATAGGACATGGTATTATAATATTTAGATACAGTTTTTCAGCCTCGGTAAGAATTAAATAACAAGCTCGTCGTGGTCTTACGGAGGTTCTCAGAGCAGATCCAAATGGTGAAGTACTGCTGTGTGTCCTGTGAGAGACGCATGCCTTCCATGATCTGCTGCACCGTTGTGTTGTTGCCGTGCTTTAGCTCCACCGAGCGGTAAGAGCCATCCATGCGGTAGATGCGCACTTTCTCGTACTGTGAAAGCAATACACACACTGGTTCATACAGTAATACAAGCAGCTTGAAATGACCTAGTGCTCAACACCCATAATAAGGTGGTCACTGCGTGCAGACTAATTCAGATGATGATGACGTGTGACTCACAGGTTTGCTGCTGGCCTGCTGCAGGAGCTTCACTGTCTCCTCCCATTCATTCTGCTTGTTCTCCTCACACACTTGCTGAGGGGTTCTCTTCTGTTGGTCTTCTATGTGCTGGCAAAAAAACATTGATAATTTAAGGTGATTTTATACCAATAACCTTTTAGAGCAAAATACTTGCATAATTTATATATGATTTTAAATATACAGCAGCCACTGGACAAGTTCTTATTTTAATTACAAAACCTTGTTTCCATTAAAAGTTCTGTGTGGAGTGTAAACAGAGCAGGAGCATGTTTCCTACCCTGTCGATCTCTGGGTGCTGCAGTAAAAGCTGCACTATCTCTGCATGGCCTCCTCTGGATGCGAAGTGAAGAGGGGAGCTGACCTGACCATTGAGCAAGTTTGGATTGCAGTTGCCTTTCTCCAGTAACAGCTTTGTCGCCTCCACCTTGCCGTGCCTGCGTGAAACCAAACAAGCAAGCTTCACCACAACTCACCAACTGAGAGGACAAAACAAAAATGAGAACGCAGTAGGATGAGCATCAAATTCACCAGCAGGCATAGTGAATGGGGGCCCACTGGTCACTGTCCATCTGCGTAACTGAAAAGCCGCTGTCCAGGAGCTTTGAGAGTAACTCAGTGTCCCCTTCACAGGCACTGCGGTGAAGGGGGAAATCGTCCACCCACTGCCGATCTCTAAAAAAAAATAATAATAATAATCTTGAAAATGGTGCCTCAAAAATGTAGCACAGCTATTTAGAAAACACAAAAAAAATGAAACGTGTGTAAATTGTTGTTCTGTGTAAGGACAATCCCTCACTTGTCTTCTGTGACACAGTTTGGATTGTGCTGCCACTTGTCCCTTTTGGGTATTTGAATCTTTGTATAGTCTGGCGCTCCAAGCCCAAAATATGGATTAATGATTACTTTGTCCACCTGAAAACAAGAAGTAGGAAAAAGAGGGATGAAGTGTGGTTCATTAGACAATTAATCTCTTAAATGACACCAAAGAAACTCTAATTTCAATCACTTTTATCATACAATCATGGCTTACTCACTCGGTTGGTGTACTGCAGATCGGAGCCATAAAGCGGGTTGGTGATGCACATGTCTGCCTTCTCTAGTGACATCATTTTGGTCTTGATCTCCATAAGGTTGTAGCCCATGAGCAGACCTTCATCATTCAGTTTGCCCTCACTGCTGTAGGCTGGGTTGATTACGTTTGTCTTCACCCGCTCCACAGGTGCTGG
>BJFM01008255.1:0-15198 GCA_016586285.1 Arothron firmamentum
AGAGAAGCGCCGAGGCAGGAAAACAAAACCATAACCCGAGCCAACAGAGAAGGAAGAAACCCAGATCCCAACACACATTGTTTTATTCATATGTATTCAGATAAACAATTGCCTTTGTCTGCATCAATTAATAACGTTTTCAGAGGATATACACTTTACCAACGCAGAATGACATTGTCACAGTTATTTCATGGCAATACATTAAACTATTTCAGTTCAACTTTAGGGGCAACAGTGTCATTACCGCCTTTGATTGAGTCTGCATTTTTTTCACTTAAATGTAAATTCTGTCACTTTTTTGCTATAAATATTCATAGAGGCTGTTTCTATAGGTTGTAACCTAGGTATTATATTTTTGGTGCCTTTAAATTTAGGACAAGAAGAACCAACGGCAGTGGTATAAACTTTAGTGTTATAACCCTGATATATGATAAACACAGTGTGGTGATTCTTGAATCATGCGAGGTTTATAGTGACGGAGAAGTTAGCCTGTTGCACCAGTTTCACATATGTAGCATTGTGTTTTAGATAATTTAGTTCATTTAGTAGGCCAGAATTGAGTGGCTGCACGGTCGTGGTTGTTCCTGTTTCTCTCACCCACTTTGCTGCACACATAATGTAAGCCACAATTTATTTCTAAGTGCCTTTCTCACCCAGACAGAAGTTCAGGAGAGACTCTGTGATTCCGTATGTTCCCTTCTCTTGGTCAAACTTATAGGGTCTGTCCTTCCTTCTCACAGTAAATACCCATCAACCCTTCACCTTTATCCAGGCTATAACTTATAGTTCTGTTAAAAATTTTCAGACCCTGAACGTTTTAAAAGGTTGATATAAGTAGACTCGTACTTGAGAATCAGACTCGTACTTGAAAATCAGACAAAATTCTGTTTTCACTTTGTCGTTTGTGAGTACTGAGAATAGACAGGAGTGGATTTGCTTTTTGTCCATTTATTTTAGTATAAAGCCACAACATAAAATGTGCAACAGGAAATGTACCACTGCAACAACACATCTGCCTTGTTTTACAGCTGCGGTACAGCGGGAGAAGCTGGTGACAATCCTGCTGGTCAGTGTTTGGCCGATCAGAGGCACCTCCTCCAACAAAAAACATTCACATTACATTGACTGCAGAGTCCCTTGTTGTGAGTGAATGGTGTGTGTGCGCTGTGATTGAGAAATGTGTGTTGGTGCCCTTTATCCCAGTGCTGGAATATGATCCAGCAGCCACTGAAAAAGATGGATGAATGGGTAGAGGGAGGGTGGGAAGGATTATTGAATCTGAGAGGCTTTATAGGGCTCTCAAACTACTGAATGGCACAAAAAAATCATTTTCTATTTCAGAGCTATCAATGAAATCCTTTAGAAATATATTCAGACCTCTTCATAGAAAACTTTTGTAACCAGTGTGCAATTATATGAAATACAAATGTCCACATTGTTCAGGTCTATTTAACTCATTTCACCTCTAGTTATTTCAATAATTCACACTGTGTTATAGGTTAATAGTATGACTGTCAAAACAAACCCATTGGGATCCATTGGATCTGGATCCATTGTTGGCCAGATTGTTTTGTCACGGTTCAGACTCGGGACCGAAATGCAGCACAAGCTCACAGATATCCAATTAACATCTTTGTTAAATTAAACAAAAACCAGTGTGCATGGTAAAAGTGTCAAAATGTTCTCACAATGATCTGGCACAGTAAATCCAAAAACACAAAGTACTGCCTTGAACAAATAATTCCGGGGTGAGAGTTCACCGGCAGGTAAATCCCACAAGCCGAATTGGCAACAGGTAGCCCAGTCCGACAGTTCATGATCGGGTACAGCAGGTAGGCAGGTTATTTAGGAAAACAGGCTACTAAGGCAGGTCAGGAATAAGCTGGGTCAACTACAGGCTGGCAGGCAGGAAAACAATGCTAGACTATCTCTCATTCCTCAGAAGACGATCTGGCACTGAGTCAGTCACACACCAGATCTTAAATACTGGTGCCGATTGGCAAACGAGCTGCCAGTGCAGCTGATCAGCAGGTGTGGTGCAGGTGAAGCGGTGAGGAGCGGAAAACCACCGGTGACAGACAGGTGGCTGTGACAGTTTTATTCTTCCAAAACAGAGGACTTGGGAGGACAGTATTATAGTTTATAGAAAGGCCCTCCAATTCAGAACTGCTGATTATGCTTCTTTATTTGAAGAAAACAAGTCCAACCCCATGTTTCTTTTCAGCACTGTAGCAGGGCTAGGAGTCATAGTGTTGTGGAGCCATCCCCAATTAAGACTTCATGAGTTTCATTAATAAAAATCAAATATGTTGTCTTTAGGGGATATCTGAGTAATCTGATGAGCCCCTAAAACCACTTTGACTTTTAAGAGCATCTATAATTTATTCTAAACCCATGCCTCTTAGACTCCATTTCCAACACATTTCCTGAAGAATTCCCTTGGTTTGAAGTTCTGTTTAAGGTCAGATTAATTTTTTTGCCTTTTCCAACAGGTTATGTACCCTGTGTGTGTGTGTGTGTGTGTGTGTGTGTGTGTGTGTGTGTGTGCGTGCGCGTGTGTGTGTGATCTTGGCTGTAAATGGTGGAATGTATTTGGACTAAGATTCCCTCCTGTAAATTTTCTAAAGTTATTTGCCGATCTTCATGGCACCGTCTATGAGTTTGACTTTCGCATCACTATGAGACTGTAACAACAATTGGATAAGCACAGATACAATCTTCTGCCATTTAAACTTTCACTCAGTCACCTGTTGATGCCGTGGGAGAACAATGCATGACTACCAACCAGGCCATTATAAAGTTATGTTTAATTCTGACAGACTGATATTAATCAGCATCAATTATTTGACAGACATTTTCAGATGTTTCTCAGATCCCCGAGTGCAGGTTTACTTTTAGTTCCTAGAATTCATAAAAGTCGAATGAGAGGATAAGCCTTTAGCTATCAGACACTTTAGTATGGAACCAATTATCAACCTGGGCCCAAAAGGCAGACACCATGATTGCCTTTAAGATCAAATTTAAAACCTTTCTGTTCAGTAAAGTGCACAGTTAGCCTCAAACAAAGTGTGTAGGGCTGATGGGTTTAGTTACAGGCAGTTCTCACAGCTACAGATAGAAGAAGGTCATCGAACTTTTATTCTTCAATCTTTAGCATAGCTATGCTGCTATACGCCTATGCTGCTGATGACACAAACATGATCCACTGAGCAGTTTCCCCACCTCCTGAACACCAACCACCATCTCTATTACCTCACCTCCTCTCCTCCCCTTCTTCTCACTGGGATTATCACTGTATGTCCACTCTCCTTCACTGTTTTGTGTTTCCCCCCTTTTCTCTCTATCTTTATCTTTCTGCAGGTCTCCCGTCTCCAGACCTTCATGCTGCATGGACCCTGGCCTCTTACAAACTCAATGTCCACTGTCAGCACCCCGGCATTCAGTAGGATGGTTCCTCCTTGTAAGCCTGGTCCTGCTCAAGGTTTCTTCCTGTTAAAAGGGAGTTTTTTTCTTGCTACTGTGCTTACCTGGGGGTTCAGGCTCTGGGTTTCTCCCTCTGTAAAGCACCTACAGACAATTTTAATTTTAAAAGGTGCTATACAAATAAAACTGAATTAAATTCAATTGAATTATTATATCCTCCATTTAGTCTTTGTGAGATTGCATTTTGAATAAATAATTTGGTTTTGTATGCCCCATTAAGCCAGCATGACTTCATCTTCTCCATTATTTTGACATTTCAGAAAACAGTTCCATACAGATACACAAGTGAATAAATCAAGAGTAAAGTATGAAACTGTGGTTCTATGAATCCCGAATGACTGCCGGAAGCATGCGCAGTTTGAATACTTACCAAAATAATGACCAGTGACCCACCGCCCGACCTGGAAGAAGCTATAACTTCCAGGATTATCGGGGGATCAGTCCCAACATCTTATCATGAGAATACGAGGATTCTGAGTGGCAAGAGCTCTGGTGGTCATTCAGGATTCATAGAACCACATTTACATGCTTAATTTTCATTCTATTTCATCCCTGCTGACCACCAGAGGCAGTGGTTAAAACACTGAATGTTTAATACCAGCAAAGTCACAAGGAATCTTGATCACAACCTAGGAATCAGACGACTCTTTGAAGAGGACCACGCCCAAACGACGGGGAGATGCAAAATTTGCTCTGTAAAGTTGTGAGAAAGTGCCTGGTGATGCCCATGAGGCAGTGGCAAAAATTACGTCCAAGGGCACTTCTCCCAGGGAAGCCCACGACATTTAAACACTCCTAGTAGAGTGGCACTGTATAGCAGATGGTATAGGATGGTTGCTTACCTTGTAGACATATCTGATAGTATCCACAAACCAGTGGGACAGGCACTGTTTAGAAAGAGAGCAACCTCTCTTAACCTCTCGTAGCCACCATGGCAAAAGAAGAGTTGTTCTGACCGCCGAACATGTGCCGTAGTAGCTATATCCATCTGTCCATCTGTCCTTTCTCTTGGTGAAGGCTTGAACCGTGCCAGCCGTATAGGCTGGTTGAGGTGTGAATTCAACACCACCTTGGGGAGGAACGCTATGTTTGCAGTCTACAGTGATAGCAAACCGAGTGGAACAACTGCCGCAATGAATGTCAATTTGCCCAGGAATGTGAGGAACAAGAACCATCTGCTCCTCTGGAAAAGTCACAAGAGTTCGAGAATATTGTTCACCCGACGGGTAGACGATCATCCTCACACGTCTTGTGTGGCCAGACCAATAATTGTCATCATTCGAAATGGTACAAGGCAGCTTTTTTCGATATTTGCAAGAGGCTTTCAGTCTCTTCTGCAACCACCTGCAAAAGGGAATATTCAGTAGCACTGCCTCATGCAGTCAGCAGGGATGAAATAGAACCTAAAAATATATAAACAACCACTTTTCTGAAAGTTGCTGGCATGTGGCACAAAATCATCCAGACAGAAATGGTCTCCTGCAGGAATAAGGTTTTTATAACAGTGAGGTAAACACTGACCCACCATTTCAACAACTTATTTTTTATACTACCTGTTTTTAGTTTTCTTGTCAACTGATGCCTTTGATGTTAGCTGCCATTACACATTATTGTGAGCATGTTATGTGCCCTCATTGTGAAATTTTGGACTTCAGTTTGTACTACATGCCAATGGTTCCAATGGTTGATTCTACAATCAAATCAAATCTCTAAACTTGAGCAATAATTGCAGTACTCTGAAATATGTTTTTTTTACTATGATTTTAAGACAAAATTTCACAGTTTTTATTTCTTTTGGAATGCAGCATATGTGCTCTATGGTTGATCTAGCATCTAGCTCATTATTCTCTGCCTGTCACAGTATAACATATACAATTCCATTTGGTTTTAATCTTCAATTTTGCAGGTTTGTAGATGAATCACAATGTCTGAATTAATCAATATATTTGTCAGAACACTTGCTGAAAACACACAAAATGAATTCAAATGAATGACTAGTTAGTTCTTGTGTATTGAGGGTTGAATATTTTCTGTGGGAACACTTGGCTGAAAAGCAAACGTATCAGTCAAAAAAGTTTTTCCGTCATCAGCATCAATTACAAGTTAGCTGGGAAGCCGTTGTGTGATGATTGATTGAGCATTTTTGCAGGAAATTCCAGCACAGGGTCTCGGAAGACTCTCCTACAGCTGCTGCAAAGTGGAGAAGTTTGATGACAACTGTATACTTCCTGAAGAAATCTCATAATGTGGCTACTGTGTGGCTTCCACATTTGGACCCTACATGCTCGTGGTATCCCAGGGGATTTCTTCCCAGACCTGGAACACGGCATTGTCGAAGAAATCACTCAGTCCAGGTTTGAGGTTTGCAGTGGTGGTGTGAGTTTTAATGTAAAGTATGCTGGCACACTGGTGAACTAACAGAAAGAGCTGGTCTCAATCAGTGAGCTGACCCAGAGCAGTGAAACTAGGGTACATTTATACAAGGGAAACAAAAGGCATTGATCGCATCTGTATATTACACAGAAATCAGGAAGCCTGGAGAGACAGCAAGGGCTAAGGAGGGGGTCAGTGCCATTTGGGCATAGACCCCTGGATGAAGGAGCATGAATGGAGGTTCTTTGACTTAGGGGACGGGAAACAGAGGAATCGATATCACAAGACAGTAGGGGGTGCAGGGGAAGCAGTGCTATTGTGCATGGACTCTGATTAAGATGATAATCAGAGAAAGGGGCCAGAGGAGGAAGGGAGACAAGACAGTAAGAAGTAAGAAATGTCTTGGTAGGTGGGTGAGAGCAGATGGTTTGAGACATTTCCCAGGTAATAGAATGCAGAGACTTTGCTAATATACAAGAGACAAACTTTGAGTTCTTCCTCAAGACAAAACACATTCTAAAATACAAGCACATAAACTGTTTTCTTCCTCAATATTAGCTACTAGAGCTACTAGTATCGGTGGATGTAACAACACCTGATGTCCCAGGGCTACTGACTAGCTTGAGGTCTGAGGAACAAGCATCAACATCTAGGTGATCCAGAAACTGCTGACCAACTCCCACAACTTGAGGTCAGGCAATGGAGCTGCACTACCTGAAGAATTTTCTAGTTTCAAATGATAAGGCTGAAATGGTCTGTGACTAGCACCTGCAGAAACATTCTTTTAGAGTGGTTGTCTTGCAAATTTATTGTTGTAAACACACACACACACACACACACACACACACATTAATTCTAACCCCAACCTTAAAACCAAGTATTAACTCTCCAACAGGCCTTTGAAGTGGTGAAGACCAGCTAAAATGTCTTTACTTCCCAAAAATGTCCTCACTTTGCTTGGAGAATGTGGATTTTGCTACTCTGTTTGGAGCAAGTACAAAAACATGAACACACACGCGCGCACATGCACACATTTGTAAATTTTAGTTGTCAGAAATCATATCTATTTTTGTATTTATTTTGTTTTGTTTTGAAAAACAAGTTTTCACATTTTAATTTATTAAATAATTTGCATGAATAGTTGTAGCTGATTGGAAGATCGAGTAAACGGTTACTGCGAGACTTTTTATTGTCAGCCCATGCTCGTCTGCTTGGAGAAGTTGGATGAGATTTTTCTTTCTCAAATTGATCAGTTTTTGCTTGTACGCATGCTACTAAAATGAACACAGCAAAAATAATGGCTGCAGCATTTTACCAAACAGAGAATATACAGTATTTTCACCTGAATTGCTACCACTGGCAGAATAAGTAAAACCCATACAGTGAATATATAAGATGTGACATTACAAGTGAAAAATACAAGATCAAACCAATTTCTGATTTAGAGGCATTCTGGTGCCTTCAATTACACTGACAGAACTGTTTCAGTTTTACCCTCAGCCCCATGTTTATTCCTGTGCATTGGCAGGAATTCTGTTCCCTATTTTCTCCGGAAAAAACAACTCCACTCATTCTCTTGTTGAGAACAATAATTGCAGTTATGCAATTGTTCACATTTTACTTCCTGCACATCACCACAGTCAGATTTAATTTCTCATCACTCCAAATTGAAAAAACAAAAAAACAAAAACAAAAACATTTAAATACTTACAGTGCATGAAAGCCTTAGGGCTGCTCATAAGCATCTCCGCAGCCACCCTGCAGTAAACTATGAAGCAGAACACGTGTTTACCTGAACTTTTTCTCCCCCTTCTGAGGTCCACTGGGAGAATAAAGACAAATGCACCTTTCCAAAGATGTCAAGTTTTCAGGGGACAGGATGAAACAGAATCATAACAGCACCTTCGGTGCAACCAAAAGAAACACAAATTTAAAAAAAAAAAAAAAAAAAAAAAAAAAAAGCATGAACACATAATCTCTGAATAGAATACCATCAAGGAGACAGTCTGTTCCTTTTTTTGTGCAGGATATAATCAATTCCAACACCAACACCACCATAGGTGATGAATTAATACCTGTCATGAATGTATTTACTCGTATTGGCATGTAGATGATGATCTGCCTTTCCTCTGAGGTTCGGGGTCACATTAAGAGAAATGTATCACGCTGTTGTTGGAGATTTGTCTCTTGTTCCGTGACATAACAGCCTTTGTGACGTGACACCACTTCATGTACTCACTCCTAACTTGTAAGATCATGAATGTTAGTCAGGTACCAGCTGAGACTCCACACAGTTGATATTATAGATCTATTCTCAGTATAGTGGTGGGGTTGTTAACCCTGTGACACCTGGACCATGTTAATTAATGTTTTTTCATATTTACAGACTGTTTACATAAAATCCAGCTGCCAAGAAAACTAGTGGTTCAGTAGTTTAGCTGCAGAATTCTGTGGTCTAGAAATGAAAGTAATAAAGCAAAAGAAACAAGAAAGATGTGGCTCAGGACATAGAGATATATATTTTTAAACAAATCTGTGTGACTCCAGAAGTAATGACAGGCTTATTACTCAGACATTCAGAAATTTCAATTACATGTTTTTTCTTTCCAGTGTTTTGGACTGCACCCCCAATGACTGTCTGGCTGCTGTTGTCCAGGAATGAGGGAGCACACCAAAAACAGTCCTCCCCCCACCACACACACACACATACACAATCTTATTATCCACGCTGGAATGAAGTGTATGATATACAAAAAGAGCCGAATATCTCTACCCGTCTATCTATATCTCTCTCCCTCTGGCCTCCGAGGGGAGTAAATGCGATCTTACCTTTGAAATGCTCTTTTTCTCACATCAAATGTTGCCTGTGGCATGTTGCACTTTCAGCTTTGAAAGTGTTGAACAACTGGGATGATGAATGTTTACAACCTTTAAAACAGCTACTATTAGACCTCCACATTTTTCTTAAACCTTAGATTCAGTTGTGAGTTGTCTTTCTCTGACATTAGCTTTTCTCTGGAAAGGTCTGAAATGGCTTCCTTTCAAACCCCGGCCAGCCTCTGGGACTGGAGAAAGACAACAAGTGCACAAACAAACACCCATCTATTTCATTTCTCCTACCTTTCCCTGTTTGTTTGCTGGATAGCAAGGATCATGGAGCCTTGAGGAGGATGTTTGCCCAGTAGAAATGTCAGTGCATTTCATCAAAACAAGGTGGGGTTGGGCAACGACAATACGAGCAGAATCTGCTGTTTGAGAGCCAGGAGTTGTTTTGTGATTACTAGAACAGGGGTTTGACTTTCCTCATTAGCTTTCTCCACAAATTCTAACAAGTTCTGTTGGCATGACCAAATATTGACCAACATAAAGACTAATTTACCAGAAGTCACTGTGCTTCACAGTATTTCTTCTTTGGGACCCTTTTCCTTCCCTCGTTCCTGACCAATGTGATACCAAATGAAATTAATCTATCAAGAATCCTTTTTTTGTCTTATGGTACAAGCTTTCAAGCCCTGCCCCACATGATTCATCAGATAACATTCATGAAGTGCAAAACTTTTAACATGGAATTGGCATCTTCATACCCAATTACTCATCTGGATCAGCTGTTTAATAAATCTGTTATCAAACAGGCTGACAGTTTATATTATGAAATGTAGATGCCTTGGGAAAGCTACACTTTATGAAAAATGGGTTTGGGGGGAAGTGAGATGATTCATAGATACAGGCTTCCGCCATATGACAATGCAAGAAAGCCTGTCTGCCTTCTGTGTCTCTTTCCAGATCCCAATCTCTGAGCCGGAACTGTGCAAACCTATATTAATGCGTCTACCACAGAAAGACAAGCCTTGTGGGGCTGGATAGCAGTGTTATAACGTGATTCTTTTGGACCATAAACCTCTCTCACACATAGTTCTGTCTCTATAATGTACACACACAGAGACACTTGGTGTATGCATGTGCTGCTCAATGTTATTTGGAGGGGCATCATTATCTGTAAAAGATAATAGCCTTGCAGCTGGGAGCCAGCAATCATAATGAGCCCTGCAATCATTAGAGGTTCAGGGTGAGATATCAGTTTCAGGATTCATCCTGCTTTTTAAACGTCAGAGTAGGGTATCTGCTCTCCTACTTTATCATATAAATTGATATAAATGTGTGTAAATGCATGTAAAGTTGGAAAAGTGTGTAGCACTATTGAGCGTAACTGCAGGGCATTCTAATGTCTTTGGTGTCATGACTGTCCAGTTATTTACGTACTCTCAGTAGATGTCATGATTTGTGGTCATATGACATACTTTGTGTCGCACTGGTCTTTGGCGCTGAAGCCACCTGCATGCACAGCCAGACATTCACATATTATTTTAACTATAATTAAGATTAATCTTAAAACATCTGTTGTCTGTTGTCCAATGACTTGATCATTTTCAAATCATTTGATTATGTGAATAAGCAACAGTGATTAGTTGGAAAGACTTTGACCAATCTGTGGTTATCTAGGCCCTGAACTATAGTCTTTTCTATGCTTAGTAAATCACCAACTGTTGGTTTGGTTTCATGAGAGGAGGCTTGCATTCTGTGAGAAAAAGAAAAAATAAATAAATTATTCTTATTATTTCTCAATGCAGCTCAGAGGATTAAGGAATTATTCAAACCCAGCATGATTTTTTTTTTCTTTTCTGTTTTTTACGCTTTATGCTATTTTTAGGGAAATATGGAGCTTTAATGATAACTTCTTGATCTGGATGAACAGGTTGCCCATTGGAGAGGGCTGGTGATGATGTGATTCTCAATTTTTAGTTCTAAAACTTAAGTTTTAAAACATTATTTTTTTTCAGGATTAATTCAAATGTTTTAAAAAAATATATAGAAGCTCTATTTAAAACCTCTGTGAAAGATTTATACTAGGGTAGTTCCTTATAAAATTCCATATGAAACTGTTTCATTTCATTAATTTATGAGGCAATTATATGTGCATTGTACACAATTATATGCCACATAATTGTGTACAATTATATGCCACATCATTGTACACAGTGACTATTACCCTTACGTTATACTTTCAATCCTGAGTAATGGAATGCTTTTCTCTGTAATTAGGCACCCTTTAAACAGAACCTTTTCCTCATACATGCATATAAACCAATTATCCAGCTGTATTTTTGTTTTCAACAAAACACCTCATTTAAAAGAGTTCAGACAAGATCACCCTAATCTTAGCAGCACATAACAAGTTCAGATTTGAGCAAAATAATACAGCTGTATAATATTTTCAGTGCATTAGGAAATAATCTGAGGAGAGAGTGCCTGATTGATACCTCAGTCCTTGAAGAGCTGAGGTTTTTTTTTAATTTCAGGGAAGTTGGTGCTTGGCATATACAGTGGGAAACATGGAGGTCTAGGGGAAAATGGATTTAAAACAGAAAGGGGGGAAAAATTTTTACATCAGATGGTGGATTCCGAAATTGCCTCATGCCAACTCGGCTTATAATACTTCACATCTCATTATGTTTTAGAGATGGCTGTTTGTCAGCCACTGTGACTGGAATTATAATGAAGGTGAACTTGTTTCTGCTATCTACAGAGGGAATGAGACAGGTTCTCCACGGCACTTCACATCAACAAAGATGTAGCACTACTTTGAAAGGACCTCTGAAATGCACATAAATTGCACTGAAAATATTAATTCAACTGCAAAAGACATCTGAGATGCTAAGATACACCCATTTCTAATGGAAGAGAGGTCATCAGGTGGTTCCCAACCTTCACTGGGTGTTTTGATCCTTAACCATGACACATTCTACTTGACAAGTTGGCAGTGACTGGTCAGGTCACTGCCCCTCTACTCCAGGCTTTCAGCTTACTTCCTCTTTCTTATGCTAGAGCCAACAGAAGGCTGTCTCTGCGCTTCTCCAAGCCTATGAACTGCTGCCTTCCTCAAGTGGCCCCTCACTCTGACCCTTGTCATCAGATGCCAAACTGATTAGGCTGGGAATCCTCAACATCTAACTTCCACCGTCAGCAGCCAAGTTGTCCACCACTTATCCCAGCAGTCTTGGGAAAGTTGTTGGTATTTCCCCTTTTTTCCTCTCTGCAACTTCCTCACAGCTTTCCTCCCACAGCACTGTCAGCTCTACCAGGATGAACTTCGTGTCCTGTGGCAACCACGTGATGATGTCTGGCCTCAGGGTTGAGGACAGTACTGGGAAGTGGAGTTTCCTCCATTCCAATTAAGGTCAACCTTAATTTCTCATCTCTGGGCTGCTTGCATGAGGTTCCTCCTGGCTTGGCTGTGGAGGCCACAGGTGTCTGGCCCTCTTCACAAAGGTGATGGTGCTCACCAGTGGTCTTTCTTTGGTTAGTTGCTTCTTCCTCCTCTCTTACTCCAGGGTGTGAGCATTGCTCACACCTTGTCATGGCGCCACCTGAATCGCTCTTCTGACAACAAAGTCTTGTACCCTGCCATTGTACCTTTATTGCTACAAAATCTACACATTGGGTCCTCTCTCATTCTCTAGAGGTGCAAATTTACTTGTCATGTTTTGTACACTGCTTGGAGAAGAAAGGTTATTTAGTAGGGCTCCAGCCGCCACAGTTCACTCCATGAGATGGTTCTCTTAGGGACGTTCTACCATGTTCAGGCACCTTGAGTTGTGAGCTTGATAGATTTTGCTCTTCCTCAAGGTTTTGGACTTCATCTTTGATCATGGATCTCTTCTCCCTAGAAGTGGACTTTGACCACTGCTGGAATGGTTAGATTCCTATACCCTTTCTTCCAGTGCAGGGGTTTCCAATGATGCCTTCGGTTCTAAGAGGACCTTCGTCTCATCCAAGGTTAGATTATGACAAAGTATATAAGAATTCTTTGACATAACACAATAAACTTCTTTCTGGAGAGAAGGCGAAACGTCTTCAAGATCAACCTTTCTAAGTGCAGTTGCCTACAAAATCTAACCTTGGATAACTATGACCTGGATGAATGAGAACCTTCACAGACACCTACTTCTCATGTTTCTGAAGTGAAGCATTGTGTTATGTCAAAGAATTCTTATATACTTTGTCATATGGGTTGTTTTCACAGACCAAAACAAGAAGAAAACTCGAGTGGATTTCCTTTCCAATTTATTCAGGGAAAAAAAAAACAACACATACAATGTTATTTTTAACAAGAATGGGACCTGAAAAGCAGACAGGAAGCAAGGAAAGTTTTTTAAGACAGATTTATTGAGGGATTCAAACGCTTAAGCTCGAGCTTCAGCAAGACCCAGAAAAAACAGTCCTTGGTGATCGGTGCTCAAAAAGAAGGTCATCCAATCTGTTCTCCTTCTTGGCGAAGAGATGTGACGACCTCGATGAAACAGAATGTAGGTAAGTACTAGACTCTATAATGACTGCTATACTCACAACTTCTTCACCACGATGTGATGCTGGTGAACTGGTAACGGTGGCTTCGGAAGCCCACTGATTCCCTATGCAGATGCCATAATCACCAGCAAATGACATGGAAACAAGTAGAGAGAGAAGGCAGAACACCCGAGCAGAAAACACCACCAAGAACTGAAAACATTAGGAACGTAACATAAAAGGATGCAAACGTAACTCGTGCCTCCAGAAACGGAACCAGTGAAACCCTTGTCAGCTCTTGTCTTTTAAAGGTACACTAATCGTGAACATTTCTCTCAAAGGTGCTCTTTGTGGGTCAATATATAAAACTTATAAAACTTTTTCCTCTCCTAAATTTGTCAAGTGTTTCTGCATTTTTATCTATTAGCACCACATCAGACAAAACTCGTTCCCAAGCACGGATCACAATTCAAGCTTGTGACTCTTGAAAAACCTGAACTCAGGTGAAATGCTAGCCTGTCTCACCTCTTTTTGTTATAATGTCATTTCTCACTGAGCATTGCTGAGGAAGTGGTAAATATGATAACCTAAGAGATGCTCAGCACATTGACTGATTGACATAAGCATTGCAGATGTGAAAAAATGAGCTTCTGGAAACCCTTTCCAAGGAGGTAAGGCCTGAGTGAAGTATAATCCCTAAACCGCCGTCTGTCTGATGGATGGTTGAGTTCAGGCTGGAGTAATAAACTTCTTCTCCACTTGAGGTGACACAGTGTCTGTCAGTCTTTTTTTTCTCTGTCTCTCCCACCAGCACCAGCAGGTTGATGAAGAAGAAGAATGCATTTTGGCTGCTTTTATTCTGTAAAGGGGTGAGGCTGGGTGGCTCCAGTTTGCGAAAGATGCAGGCAAAGTTTCTTTGGTGCCATCAGACGGCACTGTTATTCACGCCTAATCACGCAGTAATTTTTTGAGCTAGCCTGAAGAGCCTCAGCTGTTTAGAGAGAAAATTAGCCATGGATGTTATATTGCCAGCAGTGTCCCTAACTCAAAGCAAACCTGCTCAACAATCACTGCCCTCAGGCATATTGTGTTTTTATTGTGTTTGTTGGAACCAGATGCTTATTAGATTCAACACTTGTGTGAAAGTAATCCATTTATTAACATGCTATTCTTCATGCCAGGAGTCACCAGCCCTTTTTGAAGCCAAGAGCTACTTCATGGGTACCGAGTAATGTGAAGGGCTACCAGTTTGAGACACTTTTCTAAAATAACAAATCATATCAATAGTTAATTATCAATAACTTAGAGTGGGAAACAGTTAATATCAATATTGAAACCTTTATTTTTATTAATCTCAAAAATTGTTCAGATAATCACTTCTACATTTCATAGACAGAAAATGATCAGTTTTCACCAGTCACTGACAAACCCTTTGAACAATTCAGGAACTATGTAATATTGAAGAAAAATCAACTTTCATATTAAATATATATTTTTACATTTTTAACTGAGCAAATCTGCTGCAATTCTGCTCAAAATTGTTACATTTTAAAAACACACTTTTGAATTAAACACAATTTTTCAATATTTTAATTCAACTTTTCTGTGACACAATCATGTTGCCACTGACAGCATCTACTGTTTGTTTCTTTTTTCTGTCTGTCTGGGTCACCTTTTTTAGTGAGCGATGAAAACTCTATGTCGGCCATCATAGCAGGAGCCACATCTGTAGTTACCGCTTCTAGCTTTTCCAATGGTACCTTTTTCTTCGCTACTGTTGTCCACAGACTCGTCACACTGGATACTAAACCACCTGCACTTATCCAGATCTCGGTCCAGCTGATCGGACAAGTTACCCGACATAGCTGACAGTCATCTAGCCATTGTAGATGCCCCCAGTTGGACAGAGAGAGTGGAGATTAGATCGGTTCAATTTTTCTCATCCTTGAGAATAGTGTTAGTAACTATTATCATTGCTGCTTTGAAAACTTCTCCATC
>BJFM01008267.1:0-10815 GCA_016586285.1 Arothron firmamentum
TTTACCAAATTTAGTGAATTTTCATTAGCTTTAAACATCTATTAATTTACAAAAACAAAAAAACCAATGAAGCGAACTTCATTGGTTTTGATAACTATTATATTAAAATGATTTTTATAAAATCATCCTGTAATTATTTTACTAATAATTTATGAGAAGGCTTAAACATTGTTAAGTTGATACCTTTTACCGCTGCAACGTATTCTTCAATCGAAGGAGTTCTTCCTAATATTGTAGATAAAACAACAACTGGTGTTGATGAAAGTAACGATTCTCCTTTTTTCTGGTCAGAATCTTTAACAACTCTTCCTTGAAAAAGACGTGTAGATGTTGCCATTACAGTATCACCAACCGATGCTTTTTCTTGATTCCCCATACAAAGGTTACAACCAGGACGCTCTAAATATAACATGTTTTCGTATTTTGTACGTGCCGATCCTTTAGGGTCATTATCGTCAAATTCGAAACCAGAATATTTTTGTAAAACTGCCCAATCACCTTCTGCTTTTAATTCATCTACAATATTATAAGTAGGTGGTGCAACAACTAAAGGAGCTTTAAATTCAACTTTACCTTTTTGCTCTTCAATGTTTTTAAGCATTTGAGCCAAAATTTTCATATCACCTTTATGAACCATACATGATCCAATAAATCCTAAATCTACTTTTTTATCTCCTCCGTAAAAAGAAAGTGGTCTGATAGTATCATGTGTATAACGTTTAGAAACATCGTCATTATATACATCAGGATCTGCAATCATTGGCTCATTGATAAGATCTAAATCTACTTCAAATTCTGCAAAATAATTTGCATTTGCATCAGGAGTTAATGCTGGCTTATCACCAGATTTAATTTCTGAAATTCTTTTATCAGCAATATCAATCAATCCTTGAAGAACCTGTTTTTGGTTGTCCATTTTCTTGTCGATCATAATCTGAATTCTACCTTTCGCAATCTCTAATGATTCGATTAAAGTAGCATCTTCAGAAATACAGATAGAAGCTTTTGCTTTCATTTCTGCAGTCCAATCTGTAAAAGTAAATGCTTGATCGGCAGTAAGTGTTCCTATATGAACTTCAATAATTTTTCCTTGAAAAACATTTTCACCATCAAATTTATCAAGCATTTGAGATTGAGTTGCATGAACAACATCACGAAAATCCATATAGCTTTTCATCTCTCCTTTAAAGGTAACTTTTACCGATTGAGGAATTGGCATAGACGCCTCACCTGTAGCAAGTGCCAAGGCAACGGTTCCTGAATCTGCACCAAAAGCAACACCTTTTGACATTCTTGTATGAGAATCTCCACCGATAATTATTGCCCAATCATCCACAGTAAGGTCGTTTAAAACCTTGTGAATTACATCGGTCATTGGCTTGTATTTATTCTGAGGATCTCTTGCGGTGATTAAACCAAAATCATTCATAAACTTCATCAGTCTAGGAATATTTGCTTTTGATTTATCATCCCAAACTGAAGCGGTATGACAACCCGATTGGTATCCACCGTCAACAATTGGAGAAATTACAGTTGCTGCCATCATCTCTAATTCTTGAGAAGTCATCAGCCCTGTAGTATCTTGCGAACCTACAATATTTACTTCAACACGAACATCAGAACCTGCATGTAAAACTTTACCTGGAGTTGTACCAACCGCATTTTTATTAAATATTTTCTCTACAGCTGTAAGTCCTTGTCCTTCAATTGAAATTTCTTTTGATGAAGCAAATACAGGAATAATATCAGTACCTAATACTTTTGAAGCAAAGGCTTGTAATTTTTTACCAAATACAACAGCGTAAGATCCTCCAGCTTTTATAAACTCAGCTTTTTGAGGAGTTAATGAAGCAGAAATGTCCATTAATTCTTGCGTTCCGTTGTATAATTTTTTCTCTTTAGTATTTACAGTAAGTACAGTACCTGTAGCTACAGAATATGCTTCTTTTAAAATAGGTTCTCCATCAGCATCTCTAACAGTGTTACCTGCTTCATCCTTTTGTTTAACCCAGTTTTTAAGATCAATACCAATACCTCCAGTTACTCCAACGGTTGTTAAAAAAATTGGAGAAATTCCGTTTGTTCCTGCAATAATTGGCGCTATATTTATAAAAGGAACATAAGGGCTCGATTTTATACCTGTCCATAAAGCCACGTTATTTACACCTGACATTCTAGATGAACCAACTCCCATTGTACCTTTATCGGCAATTAACATCACTCTTTTATCAGGGTGTTGTTTTTGTAAAGCAATCAGCTCTTGTTGTTGCTCTTTATTATGTTCGAACAAACATTGACCATGTAATTCACGGTCAGAACGAGAATGTGCATCACCTCCTGGCGAAAGTAAATCAGTAGAAATATCTCCGATACCTGCTACAAAAGTAACTATTTTAATTTCCTCTTCAATTGCAGGAAGCTTTGTAAAAAACTCAGCTTTAGCATAACTTTCTATAATCTCTTTTGCGAAATTATTTCCGTTTTTGAAAGCTTCTTCTAAACGTTCAGTATCTGCTTCGTAAAGAAAAACTTGTGTTTTTAAAACGTCACTTGCTTGTTTTGCTAAAGAAGTATCATTTCCTAAAGCAATATCTAACAATACTTTTATTGAAGGACCTCCCTTCATGTGTGATAATTGTTCAAATGCAAAAGAAGGTGTAATTTCTTTAAGTGTAGTTTCACCTAAAATAATTTCCTTTAAAAATGATGCTTTTACAGTTGCTGCTGCTGTTGTTCCTGGTAATACATTATAGATAAAAAAGTTTAGAGAATCTTCTCTGTATTCATTTTTTACATCTTTAATTTGTGTAATGATTTCGCTTAGTAATTCAGCACCATCAATTGGTTTAGGATGAAGTTCTTGAGTTTTACGAACTTCAATTTCCTTTATATAATCTTTATAAATACTCATAAAAGATTTGTTTTTAATGTTAATGGATTACTGCTAAATCATCTAATTGTTTTTATACTTTTTCAGATTTACAATAAATTCCTTTGACGATATCAATGTCAAAGCCCATATATTTCAGTTAATTTTTGCCACACAAAAGTACTATTTTTAACTCAATTTTAAAAGATAAACAATAAAATGGCTTAATTACTGAGTTAAAAATATTTTTTCATTAAAAAAACAATAAATCATAAATATAAGTAACCTCAAATGTTAATTTATTATCAAATTAGCAATTTACTATAATCTAAAATCCCTTAAAACAATGGTTGTTTTAAGGGATTTTTAGTATTAAAAGTTAAAAAGCAGACCGTTAAGCTGGATTCTGTTCCTTATAAAATAAGGCTCTTATCATTTATCTAGTTTTACAATTACTCGTAAAATCAATCTGCCTACCCCTTAGAATCGCGCGAGTAGCGCTCGAGCTCTAATGTACATGACATTGCACCGTATAGAGTTTACCTGGTTTCACTACAGCATTACCTGTACATACTTTCTGCTGCACTTGTCCTCGACTTACGTCGGACGGTTACTATCCGCTATACTACTCTGTGGTGTCCAGACTTTCCTACTTATACTAAATATAAGTCGATAAGATTGGTCTGCTTAAATTTTTTATAAAATTCACTTCTTTCATAAAAAAACCCACTCAATAAATTGAGTGGGAAAATTGCTATGAAAAAGAAAAAGTGTCTATAACGTCTTATAGACACTGCAAATATATAACTCTTTTTAAGAACTCACAACATTTTTTACCAAAAAGATGTATTATTTTAATTTATAGTGCTTTTTTTTGATCGTAAATACTTAAAAATAGCTTCTAAAAACCTGATATTAAACAAGTAACTAAAATTAAGACTCTCTATTAAATTATGTGAAAAAATATTAATTTTAGCAAAACCCCTAGCCCCGATTGAAGCATCTGTTTGAGCTCTTTTTTATTTTTAAAAGAAAAAATAAAAAAAGCGAGTGCGGAAAGCGGGAAATTGCTTCAAATTATTTTAAAAAAATCAGAAATAAAAAAGCCCACTCAAAAAATGAATGGGCTTTTATAATTAAAAAACTGTTTGTCTATGAAAACATATCTTTTACTTTCTCAAAAAATGATTTATCAGATTTTTGAGGGTTTGGGCTAAAGTTATCATCACTTTGCATTTGCTCAAAAAACTTACGCTGCTCTTTGGTTAGCTCTTGCGGAGTCCAAACATTAATATGAATTAAGAAATCACCCGTTCCGTAATGCTCTATACTAGGTAATCCTTTTCCTTTTAATCTTAAAATTTTACCAGACTGCGTTCCTGCTTCAATTTTGATTTTTACTTTTCCTGTTACGGTTTCTACTTCTTTCGAAACACCTAAAACTGCTTCAGAAAAATTAATATATAAATCGTGGTGAATATTACTTCCCTCTCTTTTTAAATTCTCATGAGGTATTTCTTCTATCAATACTAATAAATCACCAGAAATAGAATTTTTACCTGGCGCTTCATTTCCTTTTCCGCCAACTTTTAATTGTACACCTTCAGTAACTCCTTCAGGGATATTAATTGAAACAGTTTCTTCTTTAACAATTAAACCTTGAGCATCTGATCCGCTAGGTTTGGTATCTAGCATTTCACCTGCTCCCTGACATGAACTACAGGTAACAGCTTGTTGCATTCTACCTAAAATAGTATTGGTAACACGCATTTGTTGACCGCTACCATTACATGTTGTACATGTTTTATAAGTAACACCTTCTGCCTGAACTTTTCTGCGAACTTTTACTTTCTTTTCTACTCCTGTAGCTATTTCTTCTAGAGTAAGTTTTACACGAATACGCATGTTAGACCCTTTTACTCTAGCTTGTCGCTGACGACCTCCGCCACCAAAACCGCCAAAGCCACCGCCTCCGCCGCCAAAAATATCACCAAACTGACTGAATATGTCATCCATATTCATTCCGCCACCGCCAAAACCGCCGCCGCCGCCACCTTGTGGGCCGTCGAAAGCTGCATGACCATATTGGTCATAACGGGCTTTTTTATTATCATCACTAAGAATTTCATATGCTTCTGCACATGATTTGAATTTCTCTTCAGCGCTTTTATCATCCGGGTTTTTATCTGGATGATATTTTATTGCCATTTTACGGTATCCTTTTTTTATTTCAGCTTGTGTTGCCGATCTTGAAACACCTAATATTTCGTAATAATCTTGTTTTGCCATTTCTAGTCTATTCTGTCATTTTCACTAATTTGAAGCTTTCTTAACGCTTCTCCTACACAAAGCAATTGCCTTGAAACACTACTATGACCTATTATTTATGCCTGTCCTACTACTACTTTTGGATGACGGATAATTTTATCTCCTAACTTATATCCTTTTTCTACACAGTCAATAATTTTCCCTTTCAATTTATCAGAAGGTGCAGGAATTTGTGTAATTGCTTGGTGTACATCAGCATCAAAATCGTCTCCAGACTTTACCTCCACAGAAGTTAATCCTTTTTGCTCTAAAGTAGCTACTAATTTTTGCTGAATTAATGACATTCCTTTATTTAAACTAGCTATTTCTTTGCTTGCTTCTTTATCTAATTTTTTAGTTTCTTTCTTGTTAGTTTCAGCATGTGCTGAAGCTCTTTCAAAATCATCCAAAATTGGCAGTAAAGCTGTCATTACTTGCTGACCTGCAGTTTTAAAAAGCTCTACACGTTCTTTAGAAGTACGTTTTTTGTAGTTTTCAAATTCAGCAAATAAACGTAAATATTTATTTTTTTCTTCCGCTAATAACTCTTCAGGAGTTGGTACTATTTCATCTTCTTCCTTAGCCTCCACCTCTTTCTCTTCTTGAGATTCTTCTTGGTTGGTTTCTAATTCAGTATTGTCGATAGCGTCTTTTAATTCGTCTTCTTTAGTATATTGATCTTTACTCATTGTAAATAGTTTCTTTAATTTCTTCAGCATACTTTAATCAATAATATTGCCAATAAAAAAATCGTGCCATCTTGACACGATTTTTTTATTTTTATTAATTTATTTTTTTATTAGTCTTCTATTCTTTCAATTTTGGCGCCGATCGATTTTAATCTCGCTTCAATATTTTCATATCCTCTATCAATTTGCTCAATATTATTAATAATACTGGTTCCTTTTGCTGATAAAGCAGCAATTAACAACGAAATTCCTGCACGAATATCAGGCGAAGTCATTTTCGTTGCCTTTAACATTGATTGAAAATTATGCCCAATAACGGTTGCTCTGTGCGGATCACATAAAATTACTTTTGCGCCCATATCAATTAATTTATCAACAAAAAACAAACGACTTTCAAACATTTTTTGATGAATTAATACCGTTCCCTTTGCCTGAGTTGCTAATACCAAAACAATACTTAACAAATCAGGTGTAAAACCAGGCCAAGGAGCATCGGCTACTGTTAAAATTGAACCGTCAATATAGTTTTGAATTTCGTAACTTTCTTGTGATGGAATAAAAATATCATCGCCTTTTTTATCTAATTGAATTCCTAATTTACGAAACACATTTGGAATTTGACCTAGGTTTTCCCAGCTAACATCTTTAATAGTCAATTCAGAACGTGTCATTGCAGCAACACCAATCCAACTACCAATTTCAATCATATCTGGCAATACCCTGTGTTCGCAACCGCCTAAAGATTTTACCCCTTCAATAGTTAATAAATTAGAACCAACGCCAGCTATTTTTGCGCCCATTGAGTTCAACATTTTACATAATTGCTGAATATATGGTTCGCAAGCCGCGTTGTATATTTTAGTTATTCCTTTTGCTAAAACAGCTGCCATTACAATATTAGCCGTTCCTGTTACTGACGCTTCATCTAATAACATATCAGCACCAACCAATCCTTTTTCAGCTTCTACTCCGTAAAAATATTCTTCTTTATTATAACGGAATTTTGCACCTAAATTAATGAAGCCTTCAAAATGAGTATCTAAACGACGGCGACCAATTTTATCACCTCCTGGGCGTGGAATATATCCTTTTCCAAAACGGGCTAATAAAGGTCCAACAATCATAATAGAACCTCTTAATGAGCTTCCATCTTTTTTAAATTTAGCCGATTCTAAATAGCTCAAGTTAATATCATCAGCTTGAAAACTATATGAATTTGAACTTAATTTTTCAATTTTAACACCTAGTTCTCCTAAGATAAAAATTAATTTATTAACATCAATAATATCAGGAATATTATTGATTATTACTTTTTCGGCAGTTAATAAAACGGCACATATAATTTGTAGCGCTTCATTTTTTGCTCCTTGCGGGGTAATTACTCCATTAAGTTTGTGACCACCTTCTATTTTAAATGATGCCATACTATTTTATTTTTTTCTATATTTATTAGTTGTCGTATAATTCGATTTTATCTTTGAAGTACCTTTGTTATTTGACTGTCCTTGGCTACTGCGTTTTCTTAGTAAATTTTTACTCTCTGACAATACTTCACCTGAAGTTCTTAAATCTATATTTTTATCAGATAAATCATATAAATGTTTAAAAATAATAGCGTCATCAACGGTATCTTTATTCCAATTTAAATAACATTTTTTCATGTGATTGGCAATCGTGAAAATTAAAGCTTCTCTTTTTTCACCTTCTTCCCAAGTTAAAGCCATGTTAATCATCGTTTGGATATTGTTTCCATAATAACGATATCTTGAAGCCGATTTAGGATATGCCATTTTTTCGGGCTTTTCTGTCAATTCTTCTTTCGATGGAATTTCATAAGGAGATTCTGCATCTAATTTAAAATCGGCAATAATATGTAACTGATCCCAAAGCTTGTGTTTAAAATCGGGCACATCACGTAAATGAGGTTGTAAATTACCCATCACATCTACAATCGCTTTAGCCATTACATTACGTTCTTCTTTAGTTTCTAAAGCGATGCAATGATGTACTAATTTTTGTATATGTCTTCCATATTCTGGAATTATTAAGTGATCTCTTTCTGAATTGTATTCTAAATCAAACGTCATTTCTCTGTATATTTACTCTAAATTATGTATGCAAAATAGGTAATTAATCTCAATTAATTGGCTACCCTATTACCTTTAGTTTTGCAAACTGTAATAATAATTTCTTTTTTCCTACGGTACCAAACTTAATTTCAGCTTTCTTATTTGGTCCTTTTCCTTCCAAAGCAATAACTTCACCTGTTCCAAAACGATTGTGCTCTACAAAATTACCAATATTAATTTCTCCAGAAAATAAATTAATGATTGACGTACTTGTATCCGCCTTCATTTTCAACTTACTTTTTGAAGGAATTAAGTTTGGTTTTTCTTTCTTAGAAACAAACTCTTTTCGTTGTTTTTGCATCGGTTTTTCAAACCTAACTTTTCTAGAAAAATCATCGGTATCAAAAATATCAGCATCCATAAATCTATTAGCAAGACCTGCGGGAACTTTGGGCGACAAATGCTCTACAAATTCAGGTGCTATTTCCTCTAAAAACCTACTAGGATCACCATCCGTTAATTTCCCCCATCTATAACGTGTTTGTGCATATGTTAAATAAGCCACTTTTTCAGCTCTTGTTAAAGCCACATAAAATAAACGACGCTCTTCTTCTAATTCGCTACGTGTATTAATACTCATGCCCGAAGGAAACAAACCCTCTTCTAAACCAACAATATATACATACGGATATTCTAAACCTTTTGATAAATGAATAGTCATTAATGACACCATTGGTGTATCATCACTTTCACTATCAAAATCAGTAGCTAAAGCGACATCTTCTAAAAATATGGGTAAAGAAGCATCGTCACCCATTTCAATTTTATCAGTAATAAAATCTTTAATTCCGTTTAATAATTCTTGAATATTTTCAACTTTATTAGCCCCTTCTTGCGTACCATCTTTTTGCAAATCTTGAACTAATTCAATTCTTTTTACTACTAAATCAGCAATTTCAAAAGCATTCATTTTTTGTGCATCTATTTGAAAACGCTGAATCATTTTGGTAAAATTGGCTAATTTATTTTTAGTCCCCGCATTTATTTTTAAATCGATGGTATTTATATTTACTAAAATATCAAAGATTGATTTATTATAATGATCAGCAGCAATGGCTAATTTATCCATTGTGGTAGCACCAATACCTCTTGCAGGATAATTGATAATTCTCTTTAAAGCCTCTTCATCATTTGGGTTTATTAAAATTCGTAAGTACGATAATAAATCTTTAATCTCTTTTCGCTGATAAAAAGAAATTCCACCGTAAATTTTATACTTAATATCTTTTTTACGCAAGGCATCTTCCATCGCTCTTGACTGCGCATTGGTTCTGTATAAAATAGCAAAAGAATCATTAGTTAATTGATGCTCTTCTTTATTATCTAAAATAGATTGCGCCACAAAACGCCCTTCTTCACCATCCGAAATAGTACGCATTATTTTGATACTTTCGCCAGGGTCATTTGCCGTCCAAACTTCTTTATCTAATTTTGTTTTATTTTTATCGATAACACTATTTGCAGCCTCTACAATATTACTTGTAGAACGATAATTTTGTTCTAGTTTAAAGGTTTTAACCTCAGGATAATCCTTTTGAAAATTCAAAATATTATTAATATTTGCCCCACGGAAGCTATAAATACTTTGCGAATCGTCACCTACCACACAAATATTTTCAAAACGATCAGCCAATGCTTTTACAATTAAATATTGCGAATGATTTGTATCCTGATACTCATCAACCATTATATATTTAAAACGGCTTTGATATTTTGCTAAAACTTCAGGAAACCTACTTAATAACTCATTTGTTCTTAACAATAAATCATCAAAATCCATTGCTCCCGCCTTAAAGCATCTATCAACATAAGCCTTATAAATATCACCAACACGAGGTCTTCGAGCCTCTAAATCTGCTTGTTGTAGTTCAGGATTTAAAAAATAAGCACGAACCGTTATCAAGCTATTTTTAAAAGAAGAAATTCTACTTAAAATTTGCTTTGGTTTATACTGCTCTTTATCAAGGTGCATTTCTTTGATAATTGTTGATAATAAACGAACAGAATCTTGCGTATCATAAATAGTAAAATTAGAAGGATACCCTAAACGATCTGATTCCGAACGTAAAATTCGAGAAAAAACAGAATGAAAAGTACCCATCCATAAATTTTTAGTTTCACTAACACCAACAACCCCGCCAATACGTTCTTTCATTTCACGCGCTGCCTTATTGGTAAAAGTAAGCGATAAAATATTAAAAGAATCGACTCCTTGCTCCATTAAATGTGCAATACGGTAGGTTAAAACCCTGGTTTTACCAGATCCTGCTCCTGCTATAATTATCATTGGGCCATCTTTTTGTAAAACGGCTGCCCTTTGTGGTTCGTTAAGTTGCTGTAAATAAGTATTCAATAGAAAAAGTTTGTAAGAATTTTGAAATCGGAAATTTAACCATTCTTTTAGGTTTTATAAAGAATGTATTCCTTTTTTATTGTTAAAATGCAAAAATATAAAAATTGTATCTAAAATTATTTAATTTTGAATTGAGAATTTTAATTATGACTTGTATATTCGCAGCATGGAAGATAAAATTATTCAAGGATTAGCATATGCATTGCCCGCTTTAGTAACAGGAGGCGTTGCTTATTTTATATTAGGTGCTTTTATGCAACAAGATGAAAACAAGCAAAAATTTGATGCATTAGTTACTAAAAGAAAAGAAAGTTTACCTATAAAACTTCAATCTTACGAGCGTTTATTATTGTTTTGCGAACGTATAAATCCTTCAAAATTACTAATACGAGTAGCTCCTATTGGCGATAATACAAATAGTTATCTACAGTTATTAATCGCTAATATAGAACAAGAATACGAACATAA
>BJFM01008269.1:0-12324 GCA_016586285.1 Arothron firmamentum
ATATGTGTGTGTGTGTGTGTGTGTGTGTATGTATGGTTTAACAGGACAAGTTGCAGCAAGAAATCCAGTATGTTCAAATGGTTTTTCCTGATTTTTTGATGGCTTGCTTTTAATGAGTACCTGGCCCATTTTTAAATGATGTGATTTCTTCTATAGTAATTGTAATTGTATTTCTAAATTTACCTTTTTCCCCTGTGTAAATTATACTTGTTACCAGAAAACCACTATGACTTTCTAGTATCCACAAGTGCAATACAGCTTATCTTTAATGATAAATTGAAATTAAACACCCAATGACAAAACATTGTGTTCACTATTCACCAGTCTGAAGTGTAACATCGTTTTGTGGACTCTGTTTGATGATTGCCCAGAGCAGAGAGGCGGATATTCCTGCTGCAGAAGGAGAAAATCCAACAGGAACTGAGATTATCTGATCTGAGAACAGGACAGGCATTCCTTCATGACCTCTCCGAGCTGAACAGGCAATACATGGACTACAGGCGCAAGAACTCAGAGGAGAATGAGATGGTATGAATTGAGGAAGAAAACCATACAGCAGGGGTGGGCAATTATTTTGCCTGAAGGGCCACATTGGGTTTTAGATCTTGATGAACGGGCCGGCCAGGTAGTACGTGAAATAAACCCCCCAATGGGGATCAGAGTTTAACTAAAAATCGTGCTGGATGTAGTATTGACAGAGAAAATATTTTGAAGAGCCTGTTAATTGGTCCAACTAGAGATGGATGATGAAGCTCCAAATGATGTTTGGCCCCGCCTTCTTGAGGCGTGCTAGCATTCTAGGTGAAGGGGGGGCCTGAACCTTTTTTTAACCAATCAAGCTGACAACCCTCTTAATTTGGCTATTGGAATGCTCTGTGGGCGGATTAAATAGTTCATCCGGCCACATGGGGCCCCCGGGCCTTAGTTTGCCCACCTCTGCCATAGAATATGCTTCTATTTTAGAATTTGTTTGTATTAGAAAAGTTTCCGTGTTCTCTTACCTGGGAACACCTCAAACCACCTGTTCCCTGCCATCAAGACACTTCTCACTTCTTACGGTCTTGTCGCCATTCCTCCTCTGCCTCCTGTCTCTGATTATCATCTTTTTTAGAGAACCCTTTGATCCTGATGTCCATGCACAATGTTTCCCCTTCCTACCTCCTGCTGTCTTGTGGTCCCCCTTTCTCCTCTGTTACCCTCCATTCTTGCACCTTGATCCTGGTGGCATACTTTAAATTAAACTCACACCACTACAGCAAACCTGAAACCTGGACTGAGGGATTTCTTCGACAGAATACACATGCTCTCTCTCTCTCTCTCACACACACACACACACACACACACACACACACACACACACTAATTCCCCTGAATGCTTTTTAGCAGACATTTCTGTACAGGACTATTAATAAAAGGCTCTCCCACTTTCTGTCCTCTAGTATGGAGCGTCTGCTTTGCCTGCTCTGGTACAAGAAATCAACCATCTCCGGTCCACAGAGGCCCAACTGAGAGGCATCAATAAACAACTGAAAAAACTAATAGAGCAATAAATAATAAGTGGGATAAAGAGGTAATACAGGCAACACCGTTGGGCGTTTACTCCAGACTAATGCAGTAGACTGACATACATGCATTCACTGAGTCCTTCATTCTGTGTTGTGCATGCTTTTTTTGTCCTTTTTGGAATTACTGCTTCATTAAAATAAATACATAAATGTATCTGAACAACTCTGTCCTTTTTTGAACATCTCTGCTGTCCCCTTTCGTTCTACCTTTCCTTCCGTTCTTGCAGATGCTCATCCATTCCTGTATATCCTTTAAAAGCTATCCATCTATCTTCTGTACCTGCTTTATCTTCACCTGGGTCTCAGGGGTCTGTTGGAATCTATCCCAGCTGTCAAGGGGTGAGAGATGGGGTACACCCTGGATAGGTCGCCAGTCTATCGCAGGGCTAACACAAAGACAGACAACCATTCACACTCACACCTACAGTTGGTTTAGACTGATCACTTCACCTAGCAAGCATGTATTTGGACTGCGGTAGGAATCCAGAATGCCTGGACAAAACCCACACATGCACAAGGAGAACATGCAAACTCTGCACAGAAAGGCCAAATCTGAGATTTGAACCCTGAACCTTCGTGCTGAGAGGCAACAGTGCTAACCACTGCACCAATGTGCATTTTTTTACATGTAGCTTTAAACATCACAAAAGACATGAAAAAGATGAGAATATTCTACAAATAATGGGAAAAAACCTAAAACTCTATTTTGCAAAAAAGATTTTTTGGCATTATTTATTTTTGTTTCATCCTGTGGGTAGGTGGAGTACTGTGTGTTTGTGTGTGTGTTTCTTTCCCTTTCCTAAACTACAGTGTACCAGTGCTCGCTCAGCTAAAGGTATTATTGTTTACGTATAGGCTATAAAGTTATATAAAAACTTATACCTTCTGTGCTGTAATTAAAAACAGTCATTTCCACTGATTGACTGCGGGCTTTTTATAATGTGATGAGGAAAAACCAGATATGCAAAGGTGTCAGTGAATAATTATTACCTGAATTTTGGCATTGGGTAGACCAGTTGCAATAATCAGACCTTTCATCTCCAGTAGCTTCGACATCAGTACTTCTATTGTGGGCAGGAGGTTGCCATAGCAACGGTTCTCTTCTCCTTGCAGAGGATGCTGCTGCTTCACCACCTGCAGGTGTTCTGTGTTTTCAGGAGCAAAGTCTCCTCCAGATTTAGACAGTGTCATCCAGTACTGAAAGCTCCAAATGTAACTAACTTAAAAGTCATCAATGAAATGTGTGCAGGGAGTCCGTGTCAGGAAAGGTCAATTTGTCTGAGTACCTTTGAAACTTGAAACTCATCTTAGTTTTAAACTTAATCTGAGAGGAGGTCTATCTAAATTGTTACTAAATGAAACATGTTGGCAGTAAAATCATTAGAAAGAAAATTATTTGCTTAATGCTGGGGTCCAATGACAGCATCTGCCAAATGTGGTTTGGAGAGTGTGCAGCTTTTTGCGCTCAGACACAAACTGTCTACACTTGTGCAGTAGTTAGATTATTAGCAAAGAACTATAGAAGTTTTAGTGTTAATCTGGGTCTTTCAATGTTGTCCTTCAGTTATGTGTTTTTAATCAAGTTTTGAATTTAAAAGTGTTCAAGGTAGTCAAAACAACAAAATTTGACAGCCATTACTACAGAGTAAAGATTCTATCCTTTAAGGAAATATCACTTTGAGGCCATTTTGATTGTATAGATCAATCTGAACTATGTTTTTGCAATAATGATGATTCATGGATAATTGAAAATTTCCTTAAATTGAATATTAACCACACATGGTAGTTTGCAGCCCTTCCCAGCCATTAATTAACATTTATGTATATTTAAATATAGACATGGGACATAGACATTGTTGAAATTATTTACAGTTCAAGAAGCATTTGTCAAGTTTAATAAACGTGTTGTCGAGTTGGTTTGTAAATTGTCCATGTTTACAATAGCTATCTTTTAAAATTTGCTTTTTATTTGATCAATATATATTGTATAATTTTCTAAACAGGCACGAATCAGCATCTCTGACTGACGTAATACACGCGAAACGCCGGTATACCCTCTTTACATCATGACCTTCACATTGCCCACTACGTGTGTCTGCCCCTTTCAGTTCTTGATCAGAGAAAAGGTAATATATGTGTGATACATGCCTACAACGTCTTTAGTTGCGATATAAAATAAGATTAGATATATCATTCGTGTGTAAACAATAAAATATGTACATATACATTTAAGTACAAATATAGGTTTATTTTTTAGTCCGCAATTTTACACAGGCATATAAACCTGTAGCCCGATTTAGGGTCCTTCAGCCTTGCATGGTGTAACATGTGTTGGATCATTCCAGAAGCAATTCCGCAGTCAGTCCACGCATATCCGTGAAACAGATGCGGTCGACTTTTTCCTGAAAGTCACTTGAAAGATTTTGACATATTTTCTCAATTGTTTACTCTTCAAAAGGGTGGACGGCTGTGTTTTGACAGTTAAACACGTCGCTGCAGACTTTAATTTAACCCAGGTTAGCCTTTTAGCTGAATTATCAAAATGTTAAGTGTAGCCAGAAGCGTTTCAAGGACTGTCCGCACAAAGAGCTGCAGTAGGAACGTGTCCTCTTTGATCAAAAAGGTGAGTTTGAATTTCCAAACACATTTTTCAACGTTGAGTTTTGAAAGGCAAACTGCTAGCTTAGTCTGCTAACGTGAGACCGAGTTAATCATAACACTCCGTTTAAAGCCACCCATCAAAGGCTATTGTCATCTGTAACTGATTAAAATAGTAGAGAAACATAGCCTTGATCTCTGTAATGACACCATTGTCTTGTGTTGTTGATTTTAGTTCGTTATTAAACATCGACGTCATTGACCTGACAGTTACACAAGGTTACATGTTACGTTTGAAATGTGACGTACATCTTGAAGTTACCGTCGAATCATGCGTCATAATTTTGTTTATTATGATTTAAGTTTAACATTGATTTGCGAAATGAATCAGTGACCTTCAATATGACACCCTTTACCCATCGTGGTGCAAAATTACTGAAGTTGTTCCAAGGTTTAATGAGCATATTAAGAATTTAACTTATTTGCCTTGTTGTGGTGTTTTTACAGGCATGTTGGGGTGGTTTTCAGTCAGACGCTGTCAGAGCTCTGTCCAGACGGGACTATGCGTGAGTAGCTTGTGTGTGTGTGCATGTGTGTGTCTGTGTGTGTCCACATATATTTGAATGAATGAATTGCTTAGTAACAATCTGTGTGTTGTAGGTCAGAAGCTGTGAAGGGTGCAGTCATTGGTATTGACCTGGGGACAACAAACTCTTGTGTGGCAGTCATGGAGGGCAAACAGGCCAAGGTGAGGATGAAGTGACTCCTATTATGTTTATCATAAGCCGGAAAAGCTTGGCCCATCTGCATGTAAGAATAAATAGTAATAGTAACAATGTTGATGTTTAAAGTATTTATGTAATGGCCATTTTGTGGCCTTGAATTTCTACATTACAGACTGGTGTTGGTGCAGTTCAGCTAAGTGTAGTTAGTCCTTTTTACTATAAAGACGATTAACTTAAGTATATTGTTCTGAAAGTGATTGATATGGCCATGATTTTTTTTTTCCCATGTGAGATTTTGATGTCTGCTTCCTGCCAGGTTTTGGAAAATGCCGAGGGAGCCCGTACCACCCCTTCAGTTGTGGCCTTTACAGCTGAAGGAGAGCGATTAGTGGGCATGCCAGCTAAACGCCAGGCTGTTACCAACCCACAAAACACACTGTATGCTACCAAAAGATTGATTGGACGTCGCTATGATGACCCAGAGGTCCAAAAAGACCTGTGAGTAGCTGTTTAGACCTATCAACTAAATTTGGGCATTTTTGAACTGTTTCATTACCTCATCATACAATCAATTTAACAGGAAGAACGTGCCGTACAAGATTGTGCGTGCATCCAATGGTGATGCTTGGGTGGAGGCTCATGGTAAAATGTACTCGCCCAGTCAGGCTGGAGCCTTTGTCCTCATGAAAATGAAGGAGACTGCAGGTATAAATCTCAGAAACTCGAGAGTAGAAATCGCAAGTCTCTTTCTGGTCTCTGCATCATCTCTGCTCTTTTGTGTTGCAGAAAATTACTTGGGAACCAAAGCAAAAAACGCTGTCATCACTGTTCCGGCCTACTTCAATGACTCTCAGCGACAGGTAGATGACTGAATACAAATTTAAATGTTGTCTGTTGCAACCTTGGGACAGTTGTAGAATGTGTACAGCTAGTTCCTGCTGATCTCTGTTGATTACAGTTCACTGTCCTGCATTTATTTTCATTTGCAATTGTGACCCATGTCCTCCTGTACCACCTCCATGGACAAAGGGTCCGACATAAACTCAATTGTTTGAACGCCTTTTTTACATCATTACATTTAAAGGTGAAAATGGTAAACTGTCATGTTTCACCTGGCCATGTTCACTATGAAGCAACATGTTCAGACCGCTATTGAAACCGGGTTTCAGCATGGAGCAGTTTTGAGCCAACCTTAGTTTCCCAGTAAACTGGTAAAGAGCAAGGACGTCCCACTTTCAGCCCCCCACCTGTCTGATCCTTCTGTCTGTTGGTGGTCAAAAAAACCCCCAGAAAATCTGTTACGCTCTTGTACACGGTCCCTGTACACAACACATTGATGTCACTACCTAGAAGGCATTTTAATATAAACAGAAATCGTGCCCTCTGAAATTCTTGATTAGCAGACACTTGCTTGATAATATGTAATCCTCTGTAGTTTGTTAAAAAAAAGTGTTTACCTTTGCGTTTATTTATGGCAATGTTTTGGCATTTATCGTCACAGGTCATTCTTATTAATTCTGTTTAAGTGTTTTTAAATATAAACTTATAGCTTATATAGAAGACTTTAAAAGTATTGTTGTGTGTTTGGTGAATTTCAGGCTACCAAAGATGCTGGTCAGATTGCTGGTTTGAACGTCCTTCGTGTGATCAATGAGCCCACAGCTGCTGCTCTGGCTTACGGTCTGGACAAAACCCAGGATAAAATGTAAATTGATAATATTTGCTGACACTGACACATGGCAAAAGCAAATGTTCTGCATGGGAAACTAACTGGCTCGTTTGCAGAATTGCTGTATATGACCTGGGAGGTGGCACATTCGATATTTCTGTCCTGGAGATCCAGAAGGGAGTGTTTGAGGTGAAGTCTACTAATGGCGACACCTTCCTGGGAGGCGAGGACTTTGACCAGCATCTTCTCAAACACATTGTAAAAGAGTTCAAGAGAGAGGTAGAACAATACTCCAGGGCTCTGCTTTTAGAAGGCATCGGTTTTTATGTGTGCAGTTTCAGAATCTCATGAATCTAATCTCTCCGTCTAGTCTGGCGTTGATCTGACCAAAGACAGCATGGCTCTGCAGAGAGTTCGAGAGGCTGCTGAAAAGGCCAAGTGTGAGCTGTCCTCTTCCCTGCAGGTTTGTGTTTAAATTCTTAATCAGCTTGGATTAGGACTGATATTCAAACTACATTATCTAACAACTGTAGCCTCCTTAGACCTGATATCAGATGATTTTCCAGCTCTGAGTCAGGTGTCCAGACAGTGGCTGTTTAGAAAATGTCTTGAGTGAGACCAGCTGACTGAGAACAGAACAGGCCTAGTCCAGACTTGTTCAACCCTTTGGGTCAAAGTAAAGCAGGGTGTGCACCTCAAAAAAAAAAATTGAATATCATCTAAAGGTGATTTCTTTCAATTCAGAAAGTGAAATTCTTATATAGATTCATTCCAGACAGGCTAATATATTCAAAGTCAAGGATGGGCAACACATTCCTCTGAGGGGCATGATCCAACTGGGTTTTCTGATTTACCAAGTAAACAACGGTCACACTTGGGATAATAAAAGTGGTTGGCTGCCTGGTAGGAAGAAAAACCTGGCTGGATCATGGCCCTCATATGACTGTTTTTTTTAATATATAATTATGGCTGATAGCTAATTAAAATCCCAAGTGCTCACTTAGGAAAAAAAGTTAGTGCAGCAGTGCCTGGGTTGCTCTGATTGTGACCTTCAGCTCTGCGAAGGTCTCTCCTTATTGATGGTTCACTGATGGGCCACAGATTCTCTCTGGGATTCAATTCAGGCCATTTTGCTGGCACAGAGACCACATGGTCCTCAAACTAGTTGCCAAGTCCTGTTTGAAGGCGAAAGCAGCATCTCCACAAAGCGGATCAGCAGATGGAAGCATAAAGTGCTCTCACATCTCCTGGTAGGTGCTGTGCTGACCTTTGACCTGTTAAACCACAGTGGCTCCAAACTATAGCTGGGTGGAAACTTTAGACTGGAGGTCAAGCAGATTGTGGGACCTTTGTCCTCAGTCCAGGTGACGTTGTGTCCAGCTGCCAGCAGGACTATGATAGTTTTATCCAGGTCCAGGATCAGTCTGTGTGGAGGCTCCTCACGCTCTGACCCCAACTGCAGCCCACCATTTTCATATGGGCTCCATTTGTCAGTCCTCTCAAGGCTGCGGTCTCTTCTGATGCTTCTGCACCTTTTTCTACCACACATTTTTCCTTCCTTTCATCTCACCATGAAGGACTTTGGATATAGCTGAGAGCTGAGAGAATCTTCTTCAGCAGCGAGCTGTGGCGTCCTTCCTCGTGCAGGGTGTCAATGATCCTCTTCTTCATGATGGCGGAGCCTCCTGAACTAGACTGAGATCATTCAAAGGCAGTTTTGACTTTATTAGCCAGTTGATGTGACACCATGAGTCTCCTGGGTGGACCTTCTTTAAAATATTCCATCAGATTACTGGAACAAGTTGACTTTTTGAGGAGATTATAATTTGTTGAAGTACCTGTACATGTTTTGTTCATGTCACCAGTGTATTTAGGAAGATTTGTCTGTTCAGTCTTCAGGTGCTGTAAATTTTTATTTATTTATTTTTTTGCCTGTTTTTGCTGTTGCAGACTGACATCAACCTTCCTTATCTGACCATGGATGCGTCTGGGCCAAAACATCTGAACATGAAGCTGACCCGTGCTCAGTTTGAGAGCATCGTGGCTGACCTGATCCGCCGCACCGTGGCACCCTGTCAGAAGGCCATGCAGGATGCCGAGGTGTCCAAAGGGGATATCGGAGAGGTGCTTCTGGTTGGCGGCATGACTCGTATGCCCAAGGTACAGTCGCCTGTCGTGATTGCATTATTAATCGGAAGATTTTGCTGACACCATACATAGTCAGCGTTTTTAGATCAGCAGTCGCCACAGGTTTCAGTTAATAACTTGATCCTGCCAGTGACTTGACATAGTCTTTCTCTTCTGGGAAATAAACATTTTCCTGCTTTTATGTATGTGTTCTGGGTGCTTTATATGCAACACATTTCTCCCACTTTTTTCACTCTAAGCAGCCATCATCCTAACTAATAACTCACCATTACTGCTACATTAGTGCAAGGTGACCTGTTTGCTAATACAATGTCAACCCCAACTAGTTTCATGCTACAGATGGTTGTTACCCAAACAGCATCACGATTCTGAGGTGACTAATATATGTTTGGTGACCTCTGTAAGACTGTTTGCCTTTGCAGGTTCAGCAGACTGTTCAGGACCTGTTTGGCCGAACACCGAGCAAGTCTGTCAATCCTGACGAGGCGGTGGCCATCGGAGCAGCCATCCAGGGAGGTGTTTTGGCTGGTGATGTCACTGATGTCCTGCTGTTGGATGTAACCCCACTCTCTTTGGGTATTGAGACCCTGGGTGGTGTCTTCACCAAACTCATCAACAGAAATACCACAATTCCCACAAAGAAGAGCCAGGTAGATGGATCAGATGCAGAGTTTGAGCAGAGAGGCTCAGCTTGAGGTCTGGAAATGGCTCAGCATGTTTGTGTTGTGCTGCAGGTGTTCTCCACAGCAGCTGATGGACAGACTCAGGTGGAGATTAAAGTTTGTCAAGGAGAGAGAGAAATGGCAGCAGACAACAAAGTGCTGGGTCAGTTCACTCTTATCGGAATCCCCCCTGCCCCTCGTGGTGTCCCTCAGATCGAGGTCACTTTTGACATCGATGCTAATGGGATTGTGCACGTCTCTGCAAAGGACAAAGGAACAGGTCGAGAACAGCAAAGTGAGTCTCCCCCCTTTACTAAATGACATTTTATTTTTTCAGTGCTGTTTAGTAGGCCTAAACACCTTCCCGCTCCTCCACAGTTGTGATCCAGTCATCAGGAGGGCTCAGTAAAGACGACATTGAGAACATGGTCAAGAATGCTGAGAAATATGCGGAGGAGGACAGGAGGCGGAAGGTAAAGGCTAGTTCCTTGGATGTGTGAAATTGAGTCCCTACTTGTTGATTCACCACTTCTCTTGTGTTGCAATGCTTCCCAGGACCGTGTAGAGGCTGTCAACATGGCTGAGGGGATCGTCCATGACACAGAGACCAAGATGGAGGAGTTCAAGGATCAACTTCCTGCTGATGAGGTAAACATGGAGCTATGTTGGTGTTGCTTTTAACTTGAGTGTTCTTTTATGTGATTTTAGAGTGAAATTAAACCAAATGACCTTAACTAAATCAGGAAGAATCCTTTATTACGCTCCAAAGTAGAGAAATGATTGTTTTTACACTGTTTCACATTGCACAAACATACATGAACACATGCGGTTGTTGAGAGAGAGAGCCGTTGGAATGAGGAAGCTGCCCTGGACAGGCTCCCTGAGCATTTGGACCTTTGGTTCCTCTCTCAAGGGCAACCTCAGCACCCCAGCACGTCCCCTGCTGTCAGCCCAGCCCCCACAGAGTGAACCCTGCCACCCACTAACTGCACTGACTTAACTGAGAGTTGGATAAATAAAGTTACTCTGCTTATAATGAAGCTTTTCTCATCTGCTCTGTTAGTGCAACAAGCTGAAGGATGAGATCGCGAAAGTCCGGGACCTTCTAACCAACAAAGACTCAGAAACCGGAGAGAACATCAAACAGGCAGCCAACAACCTGCAACAGGCGTCACTTAAACTTTTCGAAATGGCCTACAAGAAGGTTAGAACTGAAATTTGGTGTGGTCTTTTTTTTTTTTTTAATTTGTCAATGAAAATATTTAGGTCACTGTTGACTATTGAAGTACAGCCATATCTTGGGTGCTGGATGTGTAATTGCCTTAATATCCACATGGGGACCTGAATTTAGTTGCCATTTTCCACAGTAAATGTTTGAAAGGTGTAGATCTGTACAGAATTGAACTATAACAATTCCTCTCCCCCCCTCTAGATGGCAGCAGATCGAGATGGCAGTAGTTCTGGCTCAGCCGAAGGAGAGAAGAAAGAGGGCCAGCAGTAGATTCCCCCTGAGTGTTTTTCATTGAATTGTTGAACCGCTACAGCAGCATTTCTGGGTTGGGGGGGTCTTGGTAGGGGCAGGGGACAACTTGTGAGTGACAAGCTGAATCTTAGTCATTCTCTCTGATATTATTCTACTGTGTTTTGGCAGTAAAGTATTCTAGTAAGAAGATAAATGTCACTGTATCTTTTCACATTCTGATCCTGTCTGTAATTTATGTCAAAACCCTGTCATCTGTTATTGGCAAAACTATTAACTTTCTGGTTTAGTAAAAATATCTTTTTGTTCATGTTTTCTTTCCATTGGTTTTACCTCAACTACTGTCAAGGCTTTATGTGTTTAGTGCTCTAGTCTGATCTTTAAAGTGCACTGTACATTTTGGTGAAAGAGAATATTAAGATTTGATTAAAGGTGATCAGATGTCACGGGGCACTTAAAAGATTAATGAAAATACATTTGAATTTTATTTAAACAATTTATGATCTGCTTTCACATTTATAGCTTTTCATGTTAAAAAAAATAAAAAATCAGTGAGATTAGGTCAAAGTTCAGCTGAGTGGATCATATTTAAAGTAGAAAAGGGGATTCTCTGGTCTCTGATTAGTCCTCCCTGTGAGGTGTCTGAAGATTTCTGCTTGCTGGTAATGTGAATGTGAGGTGTGTAACCTGCAGTCTGTGTGGAGAAAGCAGTTAAAGAGTGAGAGTTCATGATGTTGGGCTGTAGTTAACTCCCCATTGGTGCTTTCTATTGTGAGCCAGGGGATCGCTGCTGTTCTCTGGTTTGGCATGAGTGAAATGGAAATAACATTTTCTATTAAAAAATGAAAATGCTACACTGGTGTCCACGTCTGTAAGTTCAGCCAATATCCCACCAGTAGTTGAGTAAGATTGGTCACGGATTGGTTTTTGCTCACCTCCCCCAAATCCCTGAGACGCCAGTCAGGCGGTCGGTGACTGCTCGATTTGGAGTCGCCAACTCAAACTGAATATCTGACATGCTAATCATCCAGTCGGGTCGGGGTGATGTAGAAAGAGCTACAGCCAATGAGAGATGGAGAAGCAGCAACAATCACAACAGGACCAGCACGCAAGCGAGAGAGAGAGAGGGGGAAAAAAAAAACAGCCGCGAGGAATGGAGTCAAGTATGGGGTGCTGAATGTAAAAGTTCAGCCTCTGTTTTTTAGCCAACACATTTTGAACATTTAGCTCACTTTCCTCACATTTAGCTATTTTTTCTTTAATTTGAGACAGAAATTTAGGTAAAACAGAATGTTTTCTGTAACTTAAAAATGTGTACACTTGAAAAATAAATCTAAATCTAAATATTAAATATAAACCTAAATCTTAAATCCATCCATCCTCTCCCGCTTATCCGTGGTCGGGTCGCGGGGGCAGCAGCTTCAGCAGGGAAGCCCAGACTTCCCTCTCCCCAGCTACTTCGTCCAGCTCCTCCGGG
>BJFM01008294.1:0-10160 GCA_016586285.1 Arothron firmamentum
GGGGGGGGGGGGGGGGGGGGGGGGGGTGATATTATGTCCAGGCTGGGCTCAGATCCAGTAGACAACAAGGCAGCCGCAGCATGATTGATCTCTTCTAGTCTGAGTCTCCTGGAACATTCTATCTTCACCATTCAACCACTGTTTGTACACATTAGGAGGGAGTGGCTGCACTGGGGGACTGAACTCTCTCCCAGTGTCCATTACTGGTGGACAACTTCATGAACATGGAAATGCGTTACATTTGTCCGTGTGTCTGTTTGATTTTGCCCAGTTCCACAATCTGCAGGAGCTGAGGCACAGTGCATCTCTGGCTAACAAGGTGTTCATCCAGAGAGACTACAGCGAAGGAACCACCTGCAAGTTTCAGACCAAGTTCCCCTCTGAGCTGGAGAGCAGGGTGACGGGACAAACCTCACTTACAGCATATCTGTTGTATCAAATACAGTATCTGATCCTCACTTTCAGTAAATTTCCCTTCGTGGAAAAGAATCATTTCTGTTGAAATTCCCCTGAATGTTGCCTTTCTCTGTGTTGCCTGTCATCAGAATTTAAGGAGTGTTTTGTCCAACCGCTCGCTGTCTCCAGATTGAAAGGACACTGTTTGAGGACACTGTGAAGACGCTGAATAACTACTACGCAGAGGCGGAGAAGATAGGAGGCCAGTCCTATCTGGAGGGGTGTCTCGCCTGCACTACGGCGTACCTCATCTTCCTCTGCATGGAGACGCGCTATGAGAAGGTCAGCCTGCGGGTCTTGTTTGTTTTCTGGGAAGGTGACAGACCTGAAAGTCCTTAGCAGCATTCTCTTTTTTTTTTTTTCCTTTTTCTTCTGCAAGGTACTGAAGAAGATAGCAAAGTACATCCAGGAGCAGAATGAGAAGATTTATGCTCCCAGAGGCCTGCTCATCACAGATCCCATAGAAAGGGGAATGCGTGTTGTATCCTTATCGACCGCGTCAGGCGTCATGCATGCAAAAGCATCAGCATCTTTTCGTGTGCTGCAAATGAAGTTAGCCTCACTCTCCACCGCATCACTGTTCCCTGACACTAACTTCCCCCAGATAGAGATTTCCATTTATGAAGACCGAGGCTCGAGTGGCTCCAGCTCAGGCAGCAGCTCTGTGTCCAGCAGCACTGCTCGATGACTTCCCCGCGCTCTTCCTCGCTCACCTTCCTGGATATTTATTAGATTGCTGCACATGATCCAATAGTTAGTCCTTAACAAATTCACAGAAAGGATTCACATACTCCTAACAGAGAGCCTCGTTGCTCCAGGTGTACTAAGACACGGTTTTCCAAGTGGACGTGCATCAAAACCCACAGTTTTGTAGTTTGTCGCGTTCTGCATGTGCTCATACACTCAGTAGAATGCAACCGTGAATGTCGTGATCGTGCTGTGACCTTCCGTCCTGTCCTCTCTGAAGCTGACACGACCGTGTGGATAAGTACGGGTGGAAAGGAGGGAGGAAATGGAGGGAGGCAGAAGAGGAGAAGGCTCATACCTCAGGCCCTACTAGCATCACCAGACAGGAAAGGGTATTAACTTTGACCTTTTAAGGTTTTTGCTGGTACCATACAATGTACAGATACAGGTATGAGCAGGGCATCAACCCAGATAAAAGCTCTTTATCCTGCTACGCATCATAGTTTTAGTAGCAAATCAATTAGTCTCAGTGGGGGCGTGTAGGTAATGTAGCAGAGCTTCTTTTCTCTTAGTCGAAGCCCATTTATTATTTATTAGGCTCACAATCATAAATGTGAACAGTCTCCACTTTAACGAGACCGGCACGTCCTAAATTGTGGTTATGCAATGACATTTTGTAATTTAAAGATTAGAAACAGACAAAGAAGATGTATTTGAGTCTTCCTGAATCTGTACTTGTGCAGTGTTTTAAAAAATATATATATATAAAAAAAAGCTCTTCCTTGATTCTTCCAAAGAATAACAACTGCCAAAAACTAACAAATACGAATGTGTCCTGCCTGGGAATGCTTTGTGCAGAAAGGAAAAAACACATTTGTACCGCTTGATGTTTTGTCACATGGCAATGAGGTCATGTTGGTGTGAGGCTGTCAAATAAATCCTGTTGATCACAGCCACACAGAGCTCATCGTTCTTTCAATCTGCTCCTTTTTTTTTGTTTGTTTTTTTTTTTACAGCAGGAATCTAATGGATGATCACACTGAAAGGGAAACGCTGTAGAATGCAAACATTTGCAATCAAGCTCTGGTAATATCTGTCAACAGTGGACCCAGCTGGGTCACAGCAGCTGAGGAAACAGTCCCTCAGCAGGGGGCAAGTTCAAAGAAATGGTCTATTTTTCAGATTAGAGCAACTGCACTTTTCAATTTTAGTTGATGTCATGTGTTTACCGTAATCACGCACTGCTGAAATATTCTATTATTAGCATCAACCATGAACAGAAGAGGTGATGAGGTGGATGGACTTGGGTGGGGATGGGTTTTTTGAAATTATAGAACATTGTGTTCCTGCTATAGTAAAACAATACCCACAATCATTTTCATGAGACAAGCTTTGGTTCAGTTAACGTTTGTGTGCACGCGCGATGAAGGACGCAGCACTGAAGCAGCATTAGAGCATGATATTGATCCCATTTTTCAGCCATCACTTCAAAGATGGAGGAGATGCTGCACGCATCCATCCGAGGCGTTCAGGGAATATGCACCTGACACAAAGCAAATACTGATAAAGTCTTACTGTAGAGCAAAGAGCAGCTGTGTGAATGGAAGTGAGGAAAGGCAGCCATGATGGACAACAGGAGAAGAGAAGGAGAACGTCAGATTCTCCTGTGTTGTAACAGATGTGATGACGCTTCATCGAGAGCAGACTGAGCCTTTTAATGAGCGTAAAACGACAGTTTCACAAAACAGGCACCTGACCAGGTTTGCTTGCAGAATTTCCCTTTATGGAGTTGAGGGTGGAACAAAGAAACAACCAAAAGTTCCCAACAGCAGGAAAAAAAAAAAAAAACCTCAGGAAAATAAACAAAATAAAGCAAAAGTTACCAGAACCACTCAGAAAAAAAAGAAAAAAAAGGCTGTAATCCAGGAAGATGGGAATGTTTTTGCATTTGCCTCATCACTTTTGGGTTTCATGTGATTTTCCTCATAACCCTGTGGAAACATACATTAACACAACACATAAACAACACATAAACCAAAACATAAATTATTTTTTAAATTAATTTAATAATATATTAATAATTAATATTAATAATTAATTTAATAATATATTTACCTGCACACCGGCCATCCTTCACAGTAAAACTTGCACCACACTGAAAAAGAGGTTAGAACCAGTTACAGCGATTGAGATTTAATTCTTTGTTGCAAACTACTTTCATGTGTACTAAACCTGGTGGAGAGAGAGGAGCTGCAGGTCTGGTGTGTGTGTTCAAGTTCAGGAACGTACCTGTGTGTCACCGGAGAGGGCAGACATGTTTCCCTCTTTGGGATAGGCCACTTCCACCACAGAGTTCATCTCACCGGGCTGAAGGGTTCGAGTGTAGAATCGGCCGTCCGGCCAGATCACCTCCAACACTTTCACCACGTCACTTCCTGGGAGCCACGGTTGAAAAATCAACGCTGTTGCAGTTAGTTTATCTTTGAAGATCATGTAAAGATTCACTTCTGAGGTGAATATAGCTAAATCTACAGTTCTACACTGTCAATTTCTCACAACAGTATTTACAACACAGGTAAAAAAAAAAAAAAAAAGCCTTTTGTGTATTATAAGGTGACCAATACCTAAACCAAAATGTGCAACTGGCTCCATCTCACACAGGTACCCTGAGCCGCCGTCGATGATGCGTGTGTGAGCTCCGCTCTGACTGGTAAAAGCTGTGACCTTGGCTCCCCGGGCAAAAGCTCCAAACTGGGTGCGAGGGATAACCCGTAGCCAGTTGTTGGAAGCACCCTGAGAAGGTGTGATAGGTTAGTTTGTGATTACGTGTGTGGTATCTCATAAACTGATGTAATTTTTAAAATGATGAACATGCACACACACACACACACACACACACACACACACATACACACACGAACAGACCTGTGTGACCTTGAAGACAGAGATGGCCTGCGGGCTGCTCTCTCCATGCGCCAGCAGCAGGTCCAGTTGTCCGTCTCCATCAAGGTCAGTCACGGTACCACCTGTTGGGAACAGAACACCTTCACCACCACACAGCCTCGGATGACAGCCTTGGAGTGAAAACAGGAAAAAAAACAATCTCAAGGCAGCCGACCAGTTCCTCGCCCCTGCGGCTCCGCAGCATCGCCAACATTTAGCTCTCTAATCAAAGGGTCCGCGTTTGCCCTTCTGGACACCCTGAGGTCAGACAATATACATCAACATCCCCGATAAATGACCATCCAATCAGCGTGCACCGAAGCGATCGTGTTACCTGAAAATTCTGTTGGGGGCATTTTCTCTGTAGAAAATATTGTTGAAAAACACCTCCAGCTCCTTGTCATTGTCAAAGTCGGCAGCGATGACTGTGCGAACCGGAGAGGGAGCAGCAAACCCTCCGCTAGCAATGTTCTGAGCAGGAGAACAAGCTCAGGCGTCACTCGATCAAACTCTTTGCTGTAATTTCTTACCCGGAAGTCAGAGTCGCTGCCCTGCAGGAAGAGTCTGTGGGGGCCGTTCCAGTTGCCATAGACGATGTCTGTCTTCCCGTCGCCGTTGAAGTCGGCCAGTGCTACTCCTCTGCCATGCTGATACTGGTCAGCCACACCTTCACACATTCACACAGCCGTGAAATGCTGCAGCTTTATGGTTTCATAATTCAGGAAAAGTCATTCTCAAATGAATGATGTTTATCTAAATCATTTGAAACCATTTCCACTTGGAGCTAATAAAACCTAATTTATGATTAATCACGTGACGTGAATGACATCAGGTGCTTTCAGGTCGTTTGCTTCCAGTTTGACACTCACCTGCTTGCTGGGCCACATCAACAAAAGTCCCATTTCCATTATTCTTGAACAAGAAGTTTCGTCCATTCTCATTATCACAGAACACGTCAGACCTCCACTGGTTCAGGATCGGCCCAACCACCACACCGCGGCCGCCTGCAGGACGAGCAAACGCAGTGACTCCTGGTTCAGGACCTTTGAGCCTCACAGACTTGACTACACGCATCCAAACCAGTTGACCTGTTAGCTTTTTGACCCCGGCCTTCGCAGCCACATCTGACAAAACAACAGTTCCTCTGGTCACATTGCTGGCGGCTTCATCCATTTCTAAGAGCACGTGGGGGCCGACGTTGCCCCTGGCGTAGTTTGCCACGTAGACTGAGTAACGGCCGGTCCCCTGCAGAGCCAACGTCAACACTCGAGTAAGAGATGCTTATCAAGGAAGTAAACAGAGAACAAATGAGGAAAAAAAAATTAAATAGCATCTGATGACCTTTCTATCGATGCAAGCAACTGAGCGTCCTGCCATCTGGTTAGCGACGCCACGGGCGATGTTGAGGCTGTCGCTCAGAAGGTCTTCAAATCGACCATTACGAAACTTGAATAACTTGTCCGAATACGTTGCTTGACCTGTTTATTTAGTTTTTAATCATTAAGATAGCTGTGTAAATGAGTGAAATCATTTCAAGATAAAAATGTGTTGTATTTACCAGAATAGGCATTATTTGTGTTGAGAAAGTAGATCTCTTCACGTCCATCTCCATCCACGTCACAGGCTGTCACTCCAATGGCATTTCCTGATCTGTCCCTCAGGGCGTGATATGGGGAATATGGGTCATCAACAGCGATGTTTACTAATCTGTTTAGGGTGCGATTGTACTTCAGCACCAGATTGGGCCCGTTGTACCTGAGGAAATACATACTCAGTACATTGATGCATTCAGTAATCATGCCAGCAGCTCAGATGTGCTCAGTCTCACCCTGCCACAACCACCTCCAGGTCGCCATCACCATCAACATCCGTTACAGCCATCCCATAGTTTAGTTGTACAGGATTATGCAATGTGTCAGTAGGGAGAATTGCTGGTGTTACAGCACGAAACATTGGCTCCAGGTTCTGGGTAAGGGATTGATGGCACAGCCCAGCCACGAGGAGAAACACGCATGAACCCCACATCACTGCAATCTGCAATTCATAGGAATGCATATATTAACAATATTTCAGCAACATGATGCACATGATTTGCTGTCAAAGACAGATAACTGGTTTGCTTCTCACAATGCAATGCACAATCGAATAATAATAATAAAACATCTTCTCACCTGATGAATGCGTCTTATTCTTTGCAGAGATGATCCGTCTCACAAGGAATCCCTTATATAAACTTTTTGCAGTTTACGAAACACCTTGTGTAACACATCGAAAACTGACCAATCAAAGAGCAGCTCTGAGAGACCGCTGACCAATGGCAGAACTGGTCCTTGTTTCCTGTTTATCAAAGACGGTTTCTGCTACAATTACTACTAACCAAATATAGAACAGAAAAAATAACATATTAAGCGAAGACAAAAATGGAAATTTAGTGGACGTCGTGATATTTGAACACAGTAAAGATTAAAAAAATGAATGCCAAGACGCTCGCTGTCAAGTTGTAGTACCACGGGAAACACCATTTCCCGGTATGCTTTGCGAACAACACTGCCAGTCCTACGTCGGATTGCTTAAACGAGCCAAACACGGGTAAGCTAAACAAAAAGGCATTTGGGGTTTGACTAAAATTTGTGATTTTAAAATAAAATATACAGGGATATATTGTTTTTGAATAAGGGCATTGACTATCATTAAATTTCTATAATGATCACTCATTACTTCCTAGGTTAGAGACCGTTTCTTAGCTAATGTTGTTAGCTTACGGGCTAACAGATCTATAGATATCGTTGTTTAATGTTGTGTGTTGTGTTGAAAATCTCCTTAAGATCAAGCCATTTATATGAGCTCGTAATTAATTTGTATAAAATTTTAAGTGTTTAAATATTGTTTGATGTATATTGCAAATTCTTGAAGTGTTTTTCTTCTCCTTTTTGATATAGATGTTTTAGAATAATTCCATGATGGACTTGGAAACACCAAAAAATGATTGTTCTTCAGCCCAGCCAACAGTCACACCTTTAGAAAGAACAAAGAGGCCAAGCCAGGCACTTTATGTCCCAAAGCAACAGCTTCGAGGTCGCAAAGACAGATCTCAGACTGATGAAGGAGTTAAACCAAGACCCAGGCCTCACTACACAGACAAGGCAAAGAAAAATGCCAAGAACAAGAAAAACAGATTCCCAGCAGGTGCAGAGAATGATCTAAGAAATGAACACAATGGTGACAGCAACGCTAAAGTCATTGAAGACCAAGTACAGGATCCAGAGAGGCAACTGAATGGGAAAATGGATCCAGCCAGTTTGGAAGATGATGTTGTCAGGTGCTTGGAAACATCACACCTTGAGGAAGACCAGGAACAAGAGGACAGCTGGGACACCTTGTTCAATGATGATGGAGATTGCCTGGATCCACACCTACTGGAAGAGGTGAGAGCGTGTTGTGTAATAACCACAAACACTGCCAACAGATGACATCAATGTATCTGTAGCTAAAATGGACGCAGTCTGTACAATAAGTGTCTTTGTCGTTTATTTTTCTCTTGTCTCTACTTTGTCATTCTTGCAGCTTGCTAAGAAGGAAGGCAAGAAGAAGGAGTCTATCCAGGAACCCAACTTTGACTACTTCAACATGGACAGATATGAGGACGATGAAACTGACCTGCGAGAGGATGAACTCTCCCACATTGTCGAGATCTACGACTTTCCTACAGAGTTTAAGACGGAGGATCTGCTAAAGTTATTTCAAAACTACCAGTATGTAATATTCAAGAGCAACAATCATTCTCTTTCAGGATCATTTTACCACAATGTAGAATGACAGAATCTTGAAAGTGTATAGTTTATCTCTGTCTTTATTATTTTGATGAGGCTCTTTGTTGTCTTATAGGCAGAGAGGCTTTGACATCAAGTGGGTTGATGACACTCATGCTCTGGGCCTCTTCTCAAGCCCCATAGCAGGTTAGTGAAGTGTTGAAGTTTAGAGTTACCCTGCTCAGTGAACATCTTCAATCTACCTCTACGATACAGAAAATCAGACAACTATCAGTAAATAAATCTGAACAGGTTTTTCCTTTTCAGATATTAAAAAGTTAATTTTGCTTTTCAGCCTGTGAAGCTTTAAGATCAAAACACCCTCTGATGAAATTGAGACCTCTTTCCAAATCCTCCCCTGCCACAAAGGCCAAAGCTCGTAGTTGCTCAGGTACAAATAAATTCATCCACAATAAAATTTGGAGAGTTTGCCAGCTGTGATCACATTTCAGCACCCTCTGTTCTTCTTCATTACCCAGATTACCTATTGCCTGCTAAAGACAGACCACAGACGAGTGCAGCGCTGGCTCGCAGGCTCGTTATAGGTGCTCTTGGTGTGAAGAGCAAGCTGACAAAGGAGCAGCGTGAGGCAGAGAGTAGAAAACTCCAGGAGGCCAGAGGTACTATTGCTTAAAGCGTGCTAAAGCTATGCTTCAATTAGATGTCCTTTTTTATGTGATGTTGAAAAATAATTTACACGGCTAGGGATAGGTTTGGTTCTTAAAGAAGCTTGTACAGATCTACACGGATCTTGTGAGGTAAAAATGTGTCGGCTTATGGCAAACGCTGAACTCTTACAAGCTGCATTACGATTTTTCACCACAAGTGGGAGCTGTTTCCACATATTCCATGGTGGAGAGTACGAAATTTGCGCTCTATTGCTGTGTAGAATATGACATGTCTATAAAAAGTAGAGCAGGCGTTTCCACATGGAACATAAGTATACAGGCACAGAAAACCACTAATGGCTCTCCGCTGAAGAGCCAGTCGGGAAATCATGGCTTAGTGTGCAAAAGAAAAAGCCTCATTGTTCTGCATATTATTTAACGTCACAGCTCTCGGTAAATGTGAGCAGAGAAGTGAGTTGGAGATGAATTTAGAGCAGCTCTGTACATCTGCCTTATCTCCTCACTCATCACAGCACAGAAATTTCATCAAAATCTCACCATCAATGTCAACTTCAGGGATTTTGTTGATTTCTTTTGACTGATTTTGTTGTGTTGAGCTCTGTGGTCTGACTTTCAGAACAAAAGCGCCTGGCAGCAAAACAACGAGAAGATGCCTGGGAGGGAAAGTGACCAGCGGAAAAATACCCATCATGAAGAATGGATTAGATTTCCTAATTTTTATCTGTTTTTGTATTTACTGTCTGACCAGATCTGTTTTACCTATATCATCACCCCAGTTTGTGGTGAAGGCAACACTGGAAAATGTCTTTCCTTTTTATTTTTTTTGTAATTATGAAATTTAAAAATGGTTTTATTCGGTAAGTGGGCAACGTATATCCACCTGTAAATCCACCAGCAACCTCTCTGCTCTACTGAGGCCCTGAATTATTTTCGTTAGGCTGGATATAAAAACAGCGTTCAATTTGCAGTGTTTGCTAACCTGTTTTTATATCCACCTGCTGGGTACATGTGTGTCACTTCTACTGCATACGCTGTTGTATACCTGAGTGTAATCAGTGTTACAGTGTCTGTTTGTGTTCGGATCATTGCCCAGGGGCCGCTCAGCCGGTGCCACGTGGCTCAGTGAGCTAATTAAAGCACTGCAGCCCCAGAGGAGGCGGCGCGTGCTCCGTTTCTGTCCTCATCTTTTCTGGTGAAAAGAAGCTGTTAGTGTTAACAAACATGGGATACAATAGATATTTACTCGTCTGCTGTCAGCACATCCTGCACAACGTTGGTTGTTACATGTGAGCCCATTGAGTGAATGTGTCATTCATGAATAAACTGTGCTCGTGAGCCTCCAGAAACTCAGCCCTCTTCCTTTTTTACTGTTTTAAAGCAGCTTTGAACACATTTAACTCCACAGAGTGTAAATGCAAACATAAAAGCTAGGCTTTCTTTTATTCTAGGCGCTGATTAAGAACTCAAACGTCTGTCTGCCTGGATCTGTAATTACAGCATCAAATGTACTTCGCATTTGTGATTTATAAGGCTGTTTCTGCCACCGAACCATCCTCTGCAGCACGCTGCACTTTGGCCCCGATCCGAGCCATCGGTCACAGTGAGTGACCTCCAGAGCTGCCCCTGCGCTGTCGTC
>BJFM01008294.1:26636-36649 GCA_016586285.1 Arothron firmamentum
CACCCACCCACGGGCTCACCTTGAACAGCTCCTCCTCCACAGAGTCTCGGACCAGGTCCGGAGCCGGCCTTCTGGTCCTGCAGTTCAGGTTGTCCGTGGCGATGGCGAGCGGGATCTCAGTGGCGTCGTGCGCCTTCTCCAGCCTCCTCCTCAGCGCCATCAGGGCGTGCGTGTCGGCCTGCAGCTGCTCGATCTTCTGCTGCAGCTCGGACTTCAGGAGGTGGATGTCTTGGAGTCTCTCCCCCAGTCGCCGCGTCCCGTCGGCCTGGGTCTGCAGGGTGTCGGCCTCGCTGTCCTGGTTCAGGGTTCTGGACTCTCTCTGGACGCTGCGGGCCGTCACACGCTCGGCGCCGGCCTGCTGGAGGATGCTGTGGTAGTTGGAGAACCACTCAGCCGGGCTGTATTTGGCGGAGCGGTATCCGACCGTGGCTGAGCCCGCTGAGGGCGCCGGGACGTCCCACTGTGAGCGCGGATCTTCCTCCGGAGCGCCCGGAGCCAAAAGCCCGCTGTCACAGCGCGGCCGCGACACGAAAACCTCGGAGCTCATTTTTCCCCCCAAGATTTCAGAAAAACAACTTATTAAGGCAAAATGTGGCCTGAATGAGGCAGGTTGTGTCGGTCAGAGTGTTTGTTTGACGTTGCCTGGTTACAGCAACTCTGGCTCCGGTGACTGATCCTGCTGCTCTCCTCCACCTCCCTATATATGTTAATTTAAAGCATAAATACTTTCCTCTCAATGGAAATAATATATAGTCTTGTCAATTGGCGTTTAAAATGTGTTAAATAGCGACAAGTGACTTGTGACGTAAAGACAGGGGGCATGCTGGGAATATGAGTACGGAGTGACCAAGTTTATTATGGCTACCTACAAATAAAGCCTCAGGTGTATTTCAGAACGTAACAGTTGCGTGTGACACCACAGAATTATATCTTTTGTACTAAAGTATTAACCTCTGATTATTACTGTTGTTTTAACTTTAGATGCTGTGTTTAATTTATTGTAACTGTCACATGTCAATAAGTGGCGCTCACCTCCCCAGAAGTGTCCCCGGAGCACTTTGTGGGCTCAGACAGCATGATTCTGACTCAAACGTGACATCCATTCACTGTAAATTTTCTGTTACTGGTGAATTAGCTCAAGAGACAGTCGTCCAGTAAGCTCATTACACCAACAGATGATGGAGGACTTGCGATGCTGCTCTCTGGGGATCCTCTGCTCCGTACCAACACCGTTCCAGTCTTACACTCAAACACCACCCCAGTCTGGGGGCGATTCACAGTTTTGGGATCGTCGATCCATCAGTGGGTGAGAGAAACACAGAGTCGTCCTCATCAAAGCTGGAACTCTGTCCATCCTGAACCTGACTTTTGAACTCTTCCAGCATCTTCAGGTCCGCCTCCAGCAGCCTGTTGTAGCTCAGCTCCAGCTCCCTCAGATGGGAAGGGTCCGACTTGGACTTCAAGGTTGAGGCCAAAGAAGTGCAGCTGTCTCCTGACAGACTACACCCCCTCAGTCTGAGCCAGGAAGACAAAATAAAAGGAATAAGCGTTGCGTTAGCATTAATCAGGTTCTTTGGCTCTGGAGGTGAAGATCTGTCTGGTGATCTATGTTAGATCTATGCTAGCGTCTGACCTGAGAGTCTCCAGTCGACACTGTGGAACCTCCAGAAGTTCACAGAGCAGCTCCACCCCTGAGTCCTGCAGCTTGTTGTAGCTCAGCTCCAGCTCCTTCAGGTGGGACGGGCTGGGCCTCAGAGCTGATCTCAGCGCCGCACAGCTGACCTGGGACAGGCTGCAGTGCCTCAGCCTGAACGATGAAAGGAGTACAAATCATTCTGGCCTGGAACAGTTGGGCGGAGGTGTGTGCACCACCTTATTTTTTTTAAATTTATTTATTTATTTTATTTTTTACTGCTAGTTTGGTCCTGAATGTGAGTTGGTATTTGGTGCATGCAATGAGTGTATTGTTCATATAGAAAAGGTAAAAGGTTTTTAAATTAGGTATTTTAACTTCTTAAATTTTCATTTAAATGTGTCAAAAACAATGAGGATATCATCAAACGTTAACGTTGGAGCTAAACTGCCGTCTGACCTGAGAATCTCCATCCGACACTGCGGAAGCTGCAGAAAACCACAGAGCAGCTCCACCCCGGAGTCCTGCAGCGGGTTGTAGCTCAGCTCCAGCTCCGTCAGGTGGGACGGGTTGGACCTCAGAGCTGAAGCCAGAGATGCACAACTGATGTGCGACAGGCCGCAGAGCCTCAATCTGAACAAAGAAGGGAGGGTTGTGGTGTGACTGAGCATACACACCTGACAGGGTTCTGATTCAACTCAACACACACACAAAAATTCAAATCAACTGCCTAAAAAGAGAAATGTGTTCTCATAACTGTATTGTAAGCCTGCGTAGTTACAATCTTTACCATGACGGCAGATAAAATATAGAAATAATAGAAATATGAACATGAAATGCTTAAGTATTGAAACAGTAAAAGGGATGGAGCTGACCTGAGGCTGTCCAGGCGACACTGTGGAGACTCCAGATAGTCACAGAGCAGCTCCACCCCTGAGTCCTGCAGCTTGTTGTCGCTCAGCTCCAGCTTTCTCAAGTGGGATGGATTGGACTTCAGTGCTGAAACCAGAGATGAACAGCTGACCTCTGACAGGGTGCAGTGCTGCAGTCTGAAGACAGAACAAATACTGTCATCAATACCAGGCAGTTTTAACCGGGGGGGGGGGCTTCAGAGGGCCACCATCACACAGTTAAGCCTCCGACGAAGCAAAACGGCAAAGTCTGACCTGAGACTCTCCAGTCGACACTGCGGGAGCTCCAGAAAACGGCAGAGGAGCTGCACTCCTGAGTCCTCCACCTTGTTGTAGCTCAGCTCCAGCTTCATCAGATGGGACGGGTTGGACCTCAGGGCTGACGTCAGAGCTTCGCAGCTGACCTGGGACAGCCCGCAGTAGCTCAACCTGATCAATGGAAGAAGCAGATCAACATTCCAGTAGCTGTCCTGGAGGACGGAACTGTCCCCTGGTCAGACTTCACTGAATGCGTCATCGTCCTCTTGTGCATCATGCAGGTCATGTGACCTGTTCATGTCAGCACAGATCTACGTGCTGCTTATCTAGATTGAAGACAAAAACTCAAGAAAGTGCCCATCTCAAAGATCTAAATCTGACCAAGGGCATCTGTAAAGTCCTAAAGGTGCTGCCTTCTTCAGGGACCGTCCGTGCACACACCTGAGCGTCTCCAGTCGACACTGCGGACTCGCCAGATAATCGCAGAGCAGCTCCACTCCGGAGTCCTGCAGCTCGTTTTCACTCAGCTTCAGCTCCCTCAGGTGGGACGGGTTGGACTTCAGAGCCGAAGCTAAAGACGCACAGCTGGCCTGGGACAGGCTGCAGTGCCTCAATCTGAGTCAGGGAGAAAGACGTCCCTTCAACTTCAGCCACAGGTTTCTATTAAAACTAAGACTTGTTTAAAAGACCCACGAAAAATCAAATCAGAATCAAGTGATCAAACATCTAGGCCTGTTCTTTGGGAACAGTGTGTAACTGGATCTTGTCCTGAACTAAAGCCACCACTGCCGGAGCCACACGTCACCAAGGAGACACACAAACTGACTCCAGAGTCTCCAGTCTGCAGCTCGGACTCTCCAGCCCAGCGCAGAGCTTCTCCACTCCGGAATCCCGCAGGTGGTTGACGCTCATCTCCAGCTCCCTCAGGTGGGACGGGTTGGACCTCAGGGCGGAGGCTACGACCTCGCAGTGCACGTCTGACAGGCGGCTGTTGGAGAGTCTGCGGAGACAGAGGAAACGGAAGCCTGGATGTTGCTTTGTGTGACTTCAGTTGCGTCTTCTCCATGACTCACTTGGCTCTTCTGCAGTTCCTCACGGCAGGAACCAGCCTCTGCCGCCCCCCCATGGATGCGTTGTATTTCTCAAGATTCAGCTCCTCCAGCATGTTCTCCGCCATCTGGAGCATGTAGGCCAGAGCGGAGCAGTGGACCTCTGTGAGCTTGGTCTCCGACTTGTTCTGCGACTTGAGGAACTCTTGGATCTCCTGGTGTATGGAGTGGTCGTTTATCTCCATGAGACAGTGGAAGATGTTGATGCTTCTCTCAGGAGGAATATCAGCACTCTTCATCTGCTTCAGGTTCGCGATGGTGCTGGAGATGGTTTCTGAACAGCTCTCTGTCGGGCCCAGCAGGCCTCCTAAGATCCTCTGGTTGGTCTCCAGAGAGAGACCGTGGAGGAAGCGAACCAACAGGTCCAGGTGACCGTTTCTGCTTTCAAAGGACTTCATCATGGCTTCTGTCAGAAACGTGCTCAGGTTTGAAATGTGTGTTTTGAGAAAACGGTCCAGCACCTGCGTGTTCCTGGTGGTGAAACCCTGGAACATGTAGACGGCAGCCAGGAACTCCTGAATACTCAGGTGAACGAAGCAGTAGACCGATTTCTGGAAGATCACACTCTCCTTCTTGAAGATCTCGGTACAAACTCCTGAGTACACCAGCACCTCGTCGGCATCCAGACCGCACTTGTCCAGGTCTTCTTGATAAAACGCGATGTTTCCGTTCTCCAGGTTTTCAAAAGCCAGCTGCCCCAGCTTCAGAAGATGGCCCCTGTCCGCCTCAGTCAGCTGCTGAGGACCCGCCTCATGTCCTTCACCATACTTCTGCTTCTTTATCTTTACCTGGACCAGCAGAAAGTGTGAGAACATGTCGGTCAGGGTCTTTGGCAGCTCCCCTCCCCTGTCTGAGGAGAACATGTGCTCCAGAACGGTAGCGGTGATCCAGCAGAAGACCGGGACCTGACACATGATGTGCAGGCTCCTGCAGGTCCTGACATGGGAAAGGATTCTGCTGCCCAGGTCTTCGTCGCTGAACCTCATCATGAAGTACTCCGCCTTCTGGGAGTCGGTGAAGCCTCGCACTTCCGTTACCCTGTCGACGCAGCACGGAGGGATTCGATTGGCCGCCGCGGGTCGGGAGGTTATCCAGACGAGAGCCGACGGAAATAAGCTGCCCCGGATGAGGTTGGTCAGCAGCAGGTCAACCGACGCCTCCTCCGTCACGTCGGACACCACCTTCTTGTTGTTGAAGTCCAGGGTAAGTCTGCTTTCGTCCAGGCCGTCCAGGATGAAGAGGAGCTGACAGGTGGCCAGCGTCTCTGCTGAGATCTCCTTCAAAGTTGAGTGGAACACGTGCAGCAGCTTCAGGAAGCTGCAGCGGCCATCTTTGACCAGGTTCAGCTCCCTGAACGAGAGCGGGACCAGCAGGCTGACGTCCTGGTTCTCCAGGCCCGCGGCCCAGTCCAGGGTGAACTTCTGCACTGAGAAGGTTTTTCCAATGCCAGCCACGCCGTACATCAGAACCACCCGGATGTTCTTCTCTCTGTTGGGGAGGGCTTTAAACATGTCGTGGCACTTGATGGGAGCGTGACGGAGGGCGTCCACCTCGGAGGTCGACTCCAGCTGCACCACCTCATGTTGGTTATTAACATCTTGGCTCTGTCCGTCTGTGATGTAGAGCTCAGTGAAGATCCTGTTCAGCGGCGTCCTGTTCCCCTTCTCATCTGTGCCTTCGATTACGTCTTTACATCTGCTCTTTAAAGCGTTTCTGTGCTCTTCGAAAGCTCTTTGCAGTCTGTCATCTGTAGGGAGAGGATTTCATTCTCAGAAGGAGGAAAAAATAACTTGATGGAAAATTCTTTTCACTTTGATTTCAAACAAGATAAGCCGTGTGGGTTCTCATTCATCCAGGTCATCGTTGTGCGAGGTTAGATCTCCCTGTGCAGCTGGACTTGTTTTAGGTCACATAAAGCGTCCCGGCTTCCAGCATAAAGACACCGAGGACAACAGGACTTACCAGCAGGCCTCTGGTCACAGCTGGAGACCGACTCCGCCGGGGCCCATGAGCAGCTCCGTGCACTCTCTCTGCAAACATGTTTGTGACTCGGCCTAATGGGTCAGGTAAAAGCAGACAAAGATATCAGTGGAAAGATCATCTGTCAATCATGAGATTATTTTCCCTTCGATGACCACAAATGTTGTTGAGGGAAACAAAAAAACAACCCAGGTGTGAATGTGTGAGTGAATCGTGTGATGATTTGTCCTTGTGTGGATGATGGATGGATGGATGGATGATAAAGTGATGATGCATTGTTGGATGGGTGACAGTCACAGGAGACGTTTGTCATAATACTGGGTGTTGGTGCGCTCCTGTCCTGGATCCGAGCCAGAATCACACTCATCCAGTTAGTCAAGTTCAGTGTGTTGATATCTGAAAAGGCTGCATCTGATCAGAGCCCATAGTTACTGTTGTCTGAACAGCACCAAATGATTGACTTCATTCCATTTATCTGTTGACAGAAAAGCGAGCGTCGCCTCTGTGAGCGCGTCAGGTCACGTACTCCGTGTCCGCAGGTCCAGGTTCGCTGAAATCTGGAGGCTCCTGTTTGGAGCCGTAGCTCGCAGGTGGGCAGGAGGACACTGAAAAGGAGCGGGCCTCCTCTTCATCCACACAAGCACTCGTCATCATCTTCAGGCTGCCATCAGTCTGAGAGCTGAAAGAGTTAACAAGAGTGCGCTCACGGTGCAAGAATCAGGAAACAGGCCAGGACACCCAGAAATGCACGTTCTACCTTTCACTGCTTTTCTTCTGTGCCTGCGGGACTCGACCTGCAGTTTGGAGGCTTCTCTGGTTTAGATTCTAACAGTTACAACGCAGCAAAGTCAATAATGTGCACAAGAGAAGCCCCATGTTGAGTTTTACTTCGTGTATACTTGTTGCAGCACGATGCGAACACCCCAGCTAACCCGTTTAAATTTGCATGTGTCCATTGTTGAAAGGTAAGACTGAGGTAAACATGTGAATAAAACCCATTTAAACAAAATCATGCTGCACCCATGAGATCAGTTTAGCTCAAACAGGTGCAGCTTGTGTGCGTAGCCATCTGGAGGCTAAAATTTAAGATCTACAATGTTACAGAGAAATGATTTTAAAAATGAGGACTTTTGTTTCTGAAATGTTTTATATATATATTTTTAAAAATTACATTAAAAAAGAAAAAAATAAAGACACACACACACACACAGATAATTTTAACCCTCTTTAACTTTTGCTAAAATGTCTTGGACATGACTTGATTGTGAACAAAATGAACACTCACCCATGTCCTCAATCACTCTTCTTCCTGCTCTTCTTCAAATCTGGTAGCTTCGTGTCACTTTCAGCCTCCTAATTTCAGGTAACCGGTCTATCTGGTTGGAGTTGCTCTGCCACCTGCCCAAAGTCAATCAGGAATCTGGAACACTATTGAAATGTTCCCTAGATGGAAATCTAAGGAACATTTCATACACATAACATCTTACACACATAAGAAAATATAAACCTTAGTGATTTAATACTGCTGGTAGCTTAGCCAAAAATAATCAAATCTCTTATATCAAGTTGAAATCCTTCCCTTTATGCGATAAATGTAAACAATGTTCACATACTGGCCACAGGGGGGCGCTCTGTGACCGCCTCAATCCTGAATCATTCAACGTGGCCGGTTTGGAGCAGCAGGGCCCGTTCGAGCGGCTCTGCAGGACTTCAATTCACTAACCTTGTTTGGTCACAGTACAGCATGAAAACTTGAGTCAAAGTCACGGATTCACGCACATTTTAAGCACTGTGCGCATGTGTCTAATGTTTAGAACATTTTTTAAAAAATTACAACTGCAATGGATTGTTTTTTTGTTTCAAATCCATACCTTTTTCAAGAGAAACATCTCAGTAATATTAGAGGAAAAACAGCTTGGATTTTAGAGTAAAAGAAGGGAATTTTTAACTGGGGAAAACACAGTAACGTAAGAGAGGATCTCGTGTTTGAGTGCTCTCACCAGCTTAAGCCGGTGCATTAGTAAATACCAGTGCTGGTAAATCATGCGTGGTTTTCCCTAAGCTCAGCCGTTCCCTGAACGCGCAGCTGTGCTCCTCACATGCTGCAGCTCAAACTCTTTCCATACCTCCGCCACTCTCACACGGAAAGGTTAACGTCAAGACCCCCCTCTGCAGACGCTTAAGTGTATCCTGAATTAGTGAGGATGCCAAGGAGAGCGTATTGGGTGTTGCCCCGGAGGGTTGGGTTTCTGCCTGCGGTCTGTTGGCGCTCCGGCAGCGTGCAGGACGAGTGCGCTGTGGTCCTACACACTAAAACATACACACACAGAGCCCTGAGGACTGTTATATATAGGCGACCCTTTTAAATCTTTAGGTCGATCTTAGACCTTCATGATATTTGGAAACATCTCTGTCCGCCTCTCCTGCCTTCTTAAGAGAGTAACTACAGACAACTTTATCTACACTTACTGTAGTTTCCTGGCATATGTTGATTGATATTGACATCAAACTCACACCTTAAAATTGTAGATATTTATTTATTGCTGACTTTTATTTTGATCTTTCTAATTCTACCTGGATTTTTTTTTAAAGCCTGTTTCTGATGAGAGCCTTCATCAGAAAGGATACACCAGTGTAGTGTGTTTGTGTGTGTGAGTGAGAGAGAGAGAGAGAGAGAAAGAGAAAGAGAGAGAGGACATTCCACAGATTCTCACCCTTCCTCAGGAAAGAGGGAAAGCATCAAAAACAAATGCACACAGCTCACGCATGCACACACACACACACACACACACACACAAACACACTCTCTCTGGTGTCAGCCTTCAACAACTCTACTGCCACTCCTTTCTTGATTTTCTCTCCACAAACACCAAAAAAGTCTGAACCAAGCCAGCAAAATAAAGAACAGCAGACAAACAGGTGAGCCGGTGATGTTTGCTCCACTATAATTCTTCTGTTTGCACTGTAATTACAGAGAGCTTCGGTTTGCACACGTGAACGCTCACATTCACTCACAAAGTGAACTAAATCAGCCTCAGAGTTCTGAAAACGCCGACTTCCTGGTTGAAGCCTCATAGGAAAGAGCAGCGGCATTAAGTCATTTGACTGATCAGGTTAATTAATCTTTATTTTTTTATTTTGGGTAAATACAAGACGCTTGACTGTCATCAGAAAACCCACAAACACACAAAACGAACAAGACTCACAGAGCTGCAAACTGGTCACTTCTGTCAGAAGACTCCTAAACTTTACACAAAGCTTTTTACAAAGCAAACTCTCGTTTCAAGTATGACCACCCAGAGAGCGTCGTCATGACAACCAGCTAATGAAGTGAAGTTCAGTTCATTTGGTCGCACACATCATAAAAATATAAAACAGGCCTTTCAGGCTCCCGACCGCTGCGTAAAATCTCGCAACAAAAGGAGACCGAACCTGCAGGAAGCTGCAAATGTTGGTCTGATTGTGTCTTTCTCACTTGTTCAGTTGCCGACCCGGCGCGGTTTGAGGCCGGGTGGGCGCGCTCAGTCTGCCTCTACCCGACAGGGGTTGGTTCCCGCCCTCTGGGCCCGGGCGTACAGCTGCAGGAAGTCCCTGTAGCGCGGCGCGCAGCCCAGCCACGCTTCGCCAAAGTGAATGGAGCCGGTCAGGAGGTGCACGTCTGCCCCGGGGGGCGCGCCGCACCGCTTCGGGACGTTGACGCGGCCCCTCCAGCGCCGCCCTCCGGCCGCGCTCCGCGCAAACGTGGCGCTCTTCTGTCGAAAGAGCCGGCTGAGCGTGGCCACGGCGGAGGAGTAGTCGCTGGCAGCAGCGACCACGCCGTCAAAGCTGCCAACGCCGGCTACAAACACACAGTGTCTCGGTAAACACGCGTCCGGGCTGCACCAAGTTGCATGGCTGTGATTATTTTTGGGCTCCTGAGTTCCTTAATTTGTGCGTGCATACTCACCAAAATCACTGCTGCACACAGCCAGGAGAACCTCTTCATCTGAGCAGGGTTCACAGGCGACTGAAACACACACATTACACACTCTTCACATCTCTCCAGAAGACAAACAAAACACTCTCTTCGTATATGCATGTTTTCCTTGTTCTGCCTTCTTCTCTGAACTGGGGGGGGGGGGG
>BJFM01008294.1:36675-57693 GCA_016586285.1 Arothron firmamentum
AAGACCAAAGAGCGACATGAAGGGAGGGAGGTAGAGGAGAACAGCAGGTGAGGGAGGGCGCGTAATCACAGAATTACCCTTTGACCCCGACTGCTATAAAAACAGCCGTAAAATGTCCAGACGCTCAGACGGGCCTGCACAGCCTTTCCTCTGTCTCGTTAGGAGAGCGGGCCGGTCTTCCTCTCCAGCCCCGCTCCACCCTGCACTCCTTTACTCACACCGGTGGGTTTCCCAACATTTCCTGTGTGGGAGGGGGGCGGATGATTGACAGTTGAGAGGCGAACGGCTGATTTGCGCGCTTGACCCTGGCGTGACCTTTTGATTGGTCTGCTTCACTTGGAGAAGAAGAGGAGGTTCAAGGAAGTGGGGGAGGGGAGGAAGGCTGGCAAAGCGAGACGGCGAGATAAAGAAAAGTGGCCTCTGGCTCCTTTTGACTTGTGGATCAACGCGTTTACACAGTTTGGCTGAACTGGAATCAGACATAATCTAAAAATCAGGTGGAACTCAAACTAGTCTGCACGTAAAAACCTGAGCTGCAGACAAACTGACTCAGAAACACGAGGGAAGTAGAGCTGCCTTACCCAGCCCAGAGCTCAGGTACGGGGCCGCGCGTCCCCCGGGGCCCTGCCTGGGCACCAGCTCGTACCGCAGCGCCGTGATCCTCCGGCTGATGTCCATCGCAGGGACTGCTTCCACAAACAGAGCCCCGGCCTCCAGGCTGAAGCAGCGCACGCCGGCCTGAGCGTGCTCCTCCTCCGCCAGCAGGAGCGTCAGGTCACCAGCACGCTCCAGGTACACGTGAGACCCCTGAACATGGAGGACAAAACCAGTCTGATGAGTCAAGCTGCCCGGGTGGGGCAGTTCTGGAAGCCCAGTAATGCCCCAGTGCTGATTACGCGTGTTGCGCTCTACCCGGGAGTAGCTGTTGGGCTTGATGCACACGTGGAGCCCCGCGGTGGGCCCCGTGTTGGGCCGCAGGTTGACAATGATGGCTCCGGTGGGATAGAGCCACTCCAGAGAGCCCTGTGAGCAGCGGAGGTAGACCTGCTCCACATCTCTGCGGTGCGACTCGTGGCTCAGGCCGCTGCAGGAAAACAAGCGCTTGCTTTAGACATGATAGAGCTCCGTCAGGTTCAGAGCAACATATGGAAGAGATTTAACGATCCGCGCTTGTCAGGAAGCCCAACTCTGTGCAGCTGTCGGCCAACAAATCTTTCACCCTGGACAGATGCGGTCGCTTTGTCTCTGATGTGCTGCGTTAACACCAGGAACTGATTTGGGCTATTAACTCATTACTAGTTAAAGGCAGGTAAACTTTACAACATATGAGGTCACATTTTATGACTCAGGGCTGATAAACTGTGTTTACTTTAGATAGAACCTGGACCAAAGACATTCCAGTTGTCGCGGCAAGACTTCATGTTGAATCAAAGCAGTAAAAATAAAAGATAAAAATATGAACAGCAACCACACACAATGGCACAAGTGACCTTGATCCCTCCATCTGTTAATCATTAATCCACAAAAATCTACAATTAAATCCTGAGTGAGCATCTGCCTAAAGGTCTCGATGTCAAAGAAAGTTCAAATGAAACTAAAAAGTGAAGTTACTTATAAAAACTGTTCAAATGCCGCCTGTCGTGGGTAAAGGATCCCTCCGCATCCTCACCTTCCTCGCCAGTTGCAATGGTCACTGGAGTACTGGGCCGCGGCTACGCACAGGAGAACCGCCGTCATCCAGAGCGCAGCGCACGGCTGTAGCATTGTGTGCGTGCCCACCGGGTCGGTCTTTGAATCCCGCGCGGCACCACTCTGCTGCTCCGGATCTCTGGATACCGCAAAGACTCGCCCCGAACTTCGCTCGAAGCCTCCGGACTACATGTTGCCTCCAGACGGGGAGACAATGACGACGCTGACCCGCAGAAAGAAGAACGAGGCGCCGCGAGCTCTCCACTTTCCCTCAGGTAACACGGGCTGCGCGCGCGCGCTGCAGGACAACACACTTTTAAAAGCTTGGGCTCGCGTGAGCTCCGCCCATTGTCACCCGGTGCGCGTGCCAGTAGTGGAGTCGAACCGAGTGACACGCGAGCTCTCGCTGCAAACCACGCCCACACCCTCGAGCTGCGACGAGCAATACGTCATTGAATCAAAGTTGTAGTTTTAAAGCTGAGCGGGCCCGGTGATAGGCTACTGTGGCCAGATTAATGAAAAGTATACGGGAATAAGGAACAAATAAGATAATTAATTACACAAATTAAAAAAAAACAAACAAACAAACAAAAAAAACCCACATGTAGGTCCGGATCAGCAGAAGCAGATCATATTTCCTTGAAATATTCACCAAAAGTTCTGATTCCGATTGTGCTGACAAGTCACATTCGGACACCGCATCTGTGCTACGTTCACAGTCCGACTGTTTTAAAATGAAGTTGTTCTTCAGAAAAGTCACACATGCGGTCTAAACGTCTGTTTGGTTCTTTTCCCGTGAGAAAACAGTCGGAACACGGAGCATATTACTGAGTCGTCACATTCCCCTGCACAGCCAAAGCTATCTCACGCATTTCGAGAAATACCAAAACAACCCGCCAACACACACACACACACACACACACGTCATCCATAAGGTATAAACTTGTGTGACTGTCACTTTTAGATAATGAAATAAATTATATAGACATAAAGGTCTAATATAGTCAATTTTAAAATAATTTTACACCTTTTACTCGTTTTTTAAATTAATTTGTGCCTTGCACTAAATGAACACAAGAACATATGTATTCATCGAGCACAATGCGTTTTTATAAAGTTTATTTATCAATTAAAATGAACATCTCAGTATTAACTTTCCCGCACAAGGATTATTTTTACAACCAGACTTTCTTTTTAGTACAATAAAATCCATAACACTTGACATGAAGCAGCTAAGAACCAACTCATGAATATCCATTAATTTAGAAACGTGGATATACTCACAATCGCCCTGATTATGTGCAAGATATCGTTTTTATCACCTTGATATGAAATTATTAAACTCTTAAATAATAACGGATGCTTTCAGCTCCAGAGGTGAAAATTTACACATGAAGCTCTACTGGATCATTTTATTCTATTCATTTGAGTAAGGAAAGTCTCTGATTGATGTGGAGGCTGCAGGAGTGTGACTGGAGTCTAAACCTGTCACCACGGGGCAAGAAGTCTGAGCTGCTGATGTGCTGTTTGACCCTGTGTGCTCCTTCGCCATGTGAAGCATTTAGAGCTCAGCTCAGCCTCTGGCCTGCTCCCCTCACCCCTCCAACATCACCTGGCTCTCCTCAGGCAGCCTGACAGGAGGAACACTTTGTCTGTCCACACACTCCTCCCTTAACCACACACACACCACGTTTTCTCAGATTTCAGTCTATGTGAGCTTTATTTCTTCACGCCATGCCCCTGTACTTGCTCCTAAGCAAAGTTAGAAGCCCCAAGCGAAATCTTTCAGGAGGTCAAGCGTGTTTCTCAAGGGCAGCCTGAAAGCAACGCTGGGGGGCAGAGAACAGCATCAGTTATTCAGCCTGCAACACCAACAACTTCATACTGGAGTGAGAATGAAAAAACAGTGTCATTCATAAATTAAGAACTGTTTCCAAGACAAACCCTGCACACAATGCAGATCTTATTAAAAGAAATGGACTAAAATTATCTGGTATTTCTCACCTTTGTGCCATTGCAGATGATTTGGTAACAAATCTTAAACGAGTCATATTTAAGCAACCCAAAGCCTCTAAACACTCCAAACATTGATTATTGGACTGATGTAGAGATCGGCTGCTTCACATTAGCTTAATTAGACCTTTTAGCTTGTGTCTAAAAGTTTAAACACAAGATAAGGACATTGCAAAAATATTTATGTATTGTGTCATATTGGTAATTGCAATCATTGTGAGTGTGTATTGTTGTCATATATCTCACTACTGGCACACAGACTCGGTGTTAGGATGACACATGTTGCTACGCTTTCGAGTCCGGAGAGACAGATTCCTCCAGGAATGTGGTGATGCTGCTGGTGGGTAAAAGTGTCCGACCTCTGCCGGCTTTCTGCACCCAAACACACCGTTTCTATCTTCCTCTTATCAGAAAGCATGTGGCAGCGTGTGTTTGTTTTTACAGATTTATTTGATCAGGGAGGGTATGTGGAGCCTGAAGTTGTGTGTGTGTGTGTGTGTGTGTGTGTGTGTGTGTGTGTGTGTGTGTGTGTGTGTGTGTGTGTGTGTGTGTGTGTGTGTGTGTGTGTGTGTGTGTCATGTCTGCTGAGAGTTGAAGCATAAACATCAAGTTAAGCTCTGTTTACTCCCGCCCTGGGACCGTATCATAGATTCTCCATTAGCGCTTACTCTGGTCATTAACCAATCGCTCCATCAGGAGGAAGTGTGAGTAAAGAAAGCGGAGTCAGAATCTCTCTTTTCCTCACTTATATGTTCTCACATTGGACAAAGTCATCTAAAGCAAGTTTCTTTAAACTTTTGAAGCCTTAAAATGGAAAAAAAATCAGTGTGACTGACATTTCTCTGACATTTATACGCAGGAGATGCAGCTTCTGAAGCCATTTGGGGTTCAGTTTTTGCTCAATGACACTTCGACATGTAGACTGAAGGGGCTCGGGGTTAAACTGATGACCGTATCACCAAAGGGATCAAATTCCCCACAGCTGCCTGCAAACCCAAAACAAAGCTAAAAGTCTCTATGGTGATGTTGAGGTGTGCTTTTAATGGCGTTCTGCTGGGAACATCATCAGGTTTTCACTGATAAAGCTTCCATAACATGAAACATAGAAATAAGGAGTAAAAAAATCACTTTTGTCTTTCAATGCTGATTCAGCCAAGCAACCCTGCAACTGATCAGCTGGTTGTAGACTCTACTAGCTCCTGTGGGCAGGATTACAGACGGACAGACCATGCCACCAGCCCAGGAAACACCGCAGGAGATTTTGTGGAAAAAGGGTCTGTTTACCTTTGGTAGAAAAACTCTACACTCTGTAAGGTAAAATAAACCTTTTTCAGAGTGTTTATATAATAGAACTATGCTCTCTTAAAGAGGTTATTGTTCTTTAGGTTTCGTAAGAGAGCCGAGGAAAGAAATACAAACAGGCAGTATCCATGTTTGTACATTTGTAGCAGACGTATGCCTGTGTCTGACTTTATGTGGTTGCACCAGAGGAGGAATCTGTGGGCAACCCTGAGATTATAACACAGACCACAATTTATGCGCTGAATCTTCTGCGATGATGTGTTAATACCTGCGTAACCTCCGGCCACACGGGATTAAAGACACTTTCGTCACCTGGAGTTCACCGTGCCATCTTGTGCACTTTAGATAATTTACAATGTACAGTTGGATAATTTAAAATGTAATATTACGGAATACGATTACAGTTCTAAATTTATCTGAGTGAAAGGCCTAAAGAGCTGATTTGCAAACTCCTCTGGATGGAAAAAAACTAAACCAAAGCATGTGTTGAAGCATAACGCGTGATTCAGAACCTTAGGGGCAATAACGTGATGACTTATAATAAGTTTCTAAATGACTTCATGAGTTTTTCACATCACTGTGGGGGAATTTTGGCTCATTGTTGCTCAGTTCACTGAGGTTTGAGGCCACTTCTTTGTGTTGCCACAGTGTTTCTCTCAGGTTGAAATATGGATTTTCAACACATCGACTTGTTTCTTTTTCAGGCATTCCTGCTGTCTGACCAGAATTTTCCTCCACAGAGAACCAACAAGGCTGTGCTTTGTTTTCAAGCATGTTTTGACTCCATGTTTTGTTGATCTGAGATGTCCTTGCAGACGTCCGAGTGTCTCCTCGCTGTAGCTTCATGTTTGACAGACAGATCTGTGAGTGGTTCAGGGCTTCTCAGCAACAACAGTCACTGGTACCATTTCAAGTGTGGTACAAGTAAAAAAAAAAAAAAAGAAGGTCACTTACAAGATTTAACAACCAGTTCATCAAAGTTGCACACTCTATCTTCCTCAGCGGCAGCAGTCAGTTGAAATGGTAATAATCGTGTCCTTCTTTCAGATGCAGGGAGCTCAGGTTTTCCTCCAGAATGCCTCCCGTCATGTCCTGCAATTATAACATCTACGGTTAAAAACATATGAAACATAAACCCTCCACTTAGATTTCCAGTAAGATTTTGCTCCCCTGCCGTGTTTTTAAGGTAAAAATCTGTTAAAAAAAAAAAAAAAGTTCAGGTGTTTAGATACACTCTTGTCTGTGTCTACGTGTGTCAGGGAGAATTTTTTACGAGAGCCAGTGATTAAGCCCAGGTTTCCTTGTTTCCTATAATTCCTATAATTGAGCAATTAGTGGCCCCCAAAGGTGGAGTCAGGGTGGAGTTAATATCTGAAGACAAAAAGTACTTTTGTAATTTAGCAGCGAGACAGCCGCCTGTGTCTGCGGGGAATGTTGTACATTTACTAAATAAACGGAAAGATACTGTCGAAAAAAAGATTTTTCCTTCTGAGTTACAAAACTGGCCGCAGGCAAAAATATAATCTGATGTTTGCTCAAGCATCATGTGATCAGGGTGCTGTCTCTACCCATTTCCTTTCCAGCTTCTGTGAGTGTGTGTGTGTGCCTGACACACACAGTCATTATGTTGCAACCTTAGATTACAGACTTGAGGGACGGTGGTCAGAAGGTGCAAACATACGACACACGAGCACACTTTCTGCTCACCAGTTTGACACAGATGATCAGAGGGGCGGAGGCCGCTTTGAAGTGCAGAATTGGTATCTTTGGCTTGGGTCTTTGCTGGGGGGACATCAGTGCAGAGAAAAAGAAGGAGAAGAAACGCACATCATAAAACTCAAATCTAACCATTAAGGTGATCATCTGCTGACCTTCACTGGCTCACGGGGGTTGATCTCACCTTCGATTCTTCATGTGTATAAAAACCTTTCTGGATCTTATTCTCATCAACGTCACAGAAAGCTCGGACCTAAGAAATAAGAAATTACTAGGAAAGAGTAAGAAATAAAATTTAGATGATATAACTAACTTACCTTCTTCTGATTGGCTGGACTGAGGGACCTGTACAGCTTACGGCCCTGTTTCCCAGCATTCCATATGGTAAAGTTCTCCCAATGACAGAGAACTCTCTCCTGTAGGAAGGCCACTCGCAATTTCCAAATGGTTTCCCTTGAATTTTTAGACGGGTAAAGAAGGCAGAATGTCAGTCTCAGTCTGGACGACACAGGACCTAACGAGTTGGGACCACAATTTTTAATTAAGGTGACGCAGAACCCGAAAACTTAAATTTGTGTTTGTATCAGAACTGTGAGCTAGAAGGTCTTTATCTGATACAACCTTAATCTCACTGACTTCCTGGTCTCATTTTGACAGACTTCTCAGCTCCCCAACATGCGGTATACGTGCATGTGTGTGTGTGTGTGTGTGTGTGTGTGCGTGTACGTGTGCGTGTGAAAGGGTTAAAAATAAACACGGCTTCTATTGATTTCAGAGAGGAAAGACAAATTTGAAAAAGTCACCCAGGAATAGATGAAGAACTAATACATGAAGATGTAGCTGATGAGTGAAGGAGTGTGACAAGACAGCAAGTCAATGAGCAGCTGACAGAAAAGTGGAAGGATGAAGGAAAGAAGAGATGGATGAAAAGGAAGAGTGTAAAGGGGGACAACAGGAAACATCTTCTCTGTTGATGTGGATTTTATTTTACAGGCGCACGCACACACAAGGACACACAGACATCTGAAAAATGTTTGTGTGCGTGTGTGTGAGTGAATAAATCCCATGTGAAAATGTGAGATGCTGGTGAACAGCTGTGAGTAGGTGGATGTTCATCGTGTGTGTCAGACTTCTATATACATGTGTCTGTGTGTTTGTACAATTCTAGATTTTTTTTACCACTTTCCTTGCTGACAGCATTTTCTGTCCTTAGTGGTCCTCGAGGACGGGGTCTGGACACCCCGTTTTTATGAACTGCCTGACTTTCTGTGTCACATTGTCGTGTGAGTGCATCTTATGCTTAGCAATTACTTTCGACATTACACACACACTGCAACTGCCGCTGATCCCTGCACGTCAACTCTGACCTGTCAGGACATGGTCATGTGACACCAGGAAACCAGCAGCAGACAACAAGGGTCAACGAGTCCACTGCAAAACACGCGTGGATGTAGGAAGCGAGCAAGGGAGCGGGACTGACTCGGATACTGAGTGTGTGGTTGCCTTCTCATGGTAACGGTACACAAGCAGGCACTGGTCCACTCTGAACACCCCCCCTCCTTGACGAATACTCTGGTAGAAGAAAAGCAAGTCTTCTGGGACTCCCTGCAGGAGAAGAGCATAAGACGATAGTCGGTGATGCATGTTGGGAAATGCATCGCACTGGAAAAGCTGACTGACCTATATGAATACTTGGCTCACGTGCATAACACACAGGGAACCTCCTCATGTCATGCTGATGGCTAACACCTCACCTGCACTGGTGTTTGGCCCTGCACGGGGATTTCATGTCACCATTGGTGGGTGACTCGGTGTGGATGGGCCTTGTAAGCAAAGCCTTACTACTCAGATTACAACGCAGATCCTGCTGCCTGCATGACTGCAGAGCACTTAAAGATACCAAAAAATCCCCAGTTCAAGGTGTGGCCCTGTGCATACCATCTGTGATGTGCTGTGGAGATGCGTTCTCCTTCAACCAGGGCCAGAAGAATCATTCTAAAACTTAGTTTCTTTTATCTTGGGTAGTTCTTGACTTAATTAGTTAAATATGTGCTGCTTAATAGTGGGGATCTAATGTCACGAGCATTGAGTGGGCAGAATCGAATCCAACACATCATCCTCATAGGAGACAAATCTGGTTTTCTTTGTTTTTCAAGTGGTGAGAATACTTTGAAACTCATTTAAGTATAAACCTTTACCTTGCCTCCCTCATCAAAGGGTCCAACATCCAAGAACCAGTTCCTGGAACAGAACCATGTTGGCATGATGACTGTGGGCCCGTGAGACGTGTAAACCTGAGACACAGTGACAAAAGAGGACAAAACTCATAAGACCATGCAGTGATCGAGCCAAAAATAAGCTTGATTTTATTTTTATGTGCATCTGTGTGTGTGTGTGTGTGTGTGTGTGTGTGTGTGTGTGTGTGTGATTCTTCTTAGCTAGAGAAAATTCTGATGCAGAACTGGAATTCATGAGGCATTGCAAACAGTCACGATGAATAAGAAAATTGTGCAAAACATCTGGATTCAGCTGGGTGAACAGCTGGACAGAATCTAGTGTGTGTGTGTGTGTGTGTGTGTGTGTGTGTGTGTGTATGTGTGTGTGCGTGCATGCGTGTCCTCTCCCTTCTTGTAATATTGCAACATTTCGTAGATGTAAACTGCGGCCAACAGCATGAATAAGTGGAATAAAAATGAGTTCTGGGAAACCGGAGGACACTGAGGGGGGAGAACGATGCTGGTTGTGGGGAGTTGGTGCGGTCCAGCCAGGCTTGGGACAACCATAGCTAACGCATCACAGATGAACGCTCAGGTTCCAGCTGGGGATTGACTTCAGTGAGCAGTGCTGGAGGAAACCGAATCAGCTAGACTGTTTCTGTTTGGGATAAACTGATATTTAAAGTCCATTGAGCAAAGAAAGTAAGAAAGAACGAAAATGTGCAGAATCAGTGCACGTCCTCATTGTTATGCTCTATGAAACCAGATATCCTATGAATAAGCTGGTACTCCTGTGCCTCTGTGTGTGTTTGTGTGTGTTTGTGTGTGTGTGTGTGTGTGTGTGTGTGTGTGTGTGTGTAAGGGTAAGTCAAGGTTCTTTTGTATCCCTCGTGACAATGTTTTGTTCATTGCAGCAATTACAGCAAATATTTATACTGTTAAAAAAACATAGTTGGTTTAAGTGACCGCTTAAAAATTCCTCCGTCAGGTTAAGATGAGAAGTTACATTTAAGTTGAAATGGTTCACTGACAAAGAGATCTTGTTTGTTTTGTTATGGCAACCATTTCAACAGGAGTGCTTTTGGAGCGCCGTGGTGAGACATGCGTCTGATCAGTGACACCGTTCACAAATAAAGGGAACACTGAAATCACACGTCCCAGACCTCCGTGAATGACACATCACAGTTAAAATCATTGTTGATGACACAGTCCAGGTCATGATGGAGGATAGTGAATGCAGGAGGATGTTCTCCACAAGCTCTTCACCCACTCTCACATCTGTCACGTGTGCTCAGTGTGAACCTGCTGTGCAAGGACAGGGTGCTGATGTTCATGGTGTTCTGTGGCAAATTACCTTCCCTTTCCACTCGTTTGTCCCATTTGAAGAACAACAGGTTGAGTTAATTCACATCATTTTTGTGATGTGAGTGGATATTCAGGGAGTGTAGTGTAGTCTACAAACTGTGATGCCAAATGTTGATATGTAATATATAATCTATGTAATTCGCAGACATTTTCCACTGTCAGTTGTTTCCACTACCACCAGCAGCACACAGTTGGCACTGTGACCCTTTCCTGTAGTGAGACATTCACAGACGGATAGGTCAGGGTGGGTTTGCTGTCTGCTCTGTGCACTCCTCTGACATATTTCCGTAGAAAGTGCAAACAGCAGGTAGGGCATCCTGTTTCTGGCAGGCCGAGTTACTGCCTGGTACGTGACCTCTCCCACAAGCCCACCGCTGTGTGTGTTTACCTGGGTGACAAGCTGATCCTGAGTGATTGAGTTGATCCAGCGAGTGTAACGTTCGGTAGATCCTTCTGGAATCCTCTGAATTTTACAGCCGATTAGCTACGGTGAAACCACACGGATCAGGAACATATCTGGATCATATTCAAACTAACCTTTCAAACAAAATAGCCAAATAATTAAATTAAATCAAACTCTAGCAGCTCTTCTTTGCTTTATAATAACATTAATTTTAATAGAGCCTTTTAAATGAATGTGATTGAAACCTTCACAATCACATACAAAGACAAAACTAAGAGTGACAAGGAAACAAGGAGTGTATGAAGGACTAATTTTTTTTTAACGCAGAATCATAAAATAACAAAAGGTTGTTTGTGTAAGGCAGCAAGTCTGCTGTCTCCATGCTGTCTCCCTCACTTCCTTTAAACACGAAACCTTTGACCTCTAACCTAACATGTCACAGAAAGTGTCAACACCGGAAAATCACACTGTTCTACAGGCCAACTCCCTGACAGGACACACGCTGACAGACACACACGGCGAAAACATTCTGGCTGATCAGAGGGAAAAGGAGTGGCAGGATTACAAAAACACAACCGAAAATCCTCATTCAATAATCAACAATCACTAGTGATACCTTAAGTGGAGGAGGAGAGCCAAAGTGGGACATTTTCAAATTTCAAATGCTAAACATGAGCATCTGTTATAAATTTAGTAATTGTTTTTATTTGCTTTCAAATGACTTTATCACCAAATAAATGTATTTGCCATTTTTAAAATCTTAATTCATAGCTGGTAAAACATTAACATTAAAATAATTATATAGTTTGTGAGTATGCAAACAATGTTTTAGAGGGAACTTACAGAGGTTGGATGGAGGAGAGATGCTTCATGCTGCAGACGAACTCTTTCAGGCAACATGACGTCATCCTGTAAATGGAATGTGAACCAGATGACTCACCTAACTACTGTTACTGATAATCATCATCAGTATCAATACTGCAGTGAAAATCAGTGCACAAATGAGGACATTGTAGCTCTCATTAAATTAGTAATGACCAAATATTCATGCTTGTATAGTTAATTCTCAATAAAAAAACAAAACATGTTTTTCTGTCTTCTTTGCTGTTCTCAGACATGTTTGCCCTTGGCTAGATTTTAAATAATACATAAATAACTTCATTAAACTACTATACAGCGTAAAATATCATTTTAGACAAACATATGTATACAAATAGAAACTGTAGAACTGTATGACTGTGGAAAAACTAGTTCATGAAATTGGTTTTGACCAGGTTTGTTTTGTTATGGAAGACAATCTGGACACACAGACACACACACACTCACCGCATCTTGAAAGCACAAGTGTCGTCCACAGCTCTGAGATACTGCCTTATTCTTAGCGTATCCCACTGAGAAAGAGGACAAAGTGTTTGAGTGTCTCTGTGTTCCGTTACCATCATAATCATATTCAACGCATAAATAAGGTGATATTATTTTCAAGATGGCAAAACTAAAAGTACAAAATATACAGCAATGTTCAATGCTGTAACATGCAGTTTCTCTAGCAATACTGGCCATGAACTGTGCTGGAAGACAAAGTAGGTTTTCAATTTACCAGCATGAAAGAAAGACAAGACAGCAAAAACCCCTGATGGCAGTGGGCAGCATGAGCGGTAACTGAGGCACTCAGAACAGAACTGCTGCTCTTCAGCACTGAAAGGACCCAGCTAAGGCGGTTCAAACATTTGGTCAGGATTACCTTGTCATATTTGGTTATGCAAAGATTTTTCACTGGGATAATTGCAAAGGTGGCTGCAGGCAAAGCTAGCAATCATGGCTTAAACTGTATGTTTCAAAACTATTTTTGGTGCACATACTGGAGAAATGTTTATGACCTCATTATCACTTTCCAAAGTATCCGTCAGATCAATTCATTTTTATTATATATACACTTTTCTACATTTATTTCTCTCATTAGCAACCTAAAAATATGTTAACCTCCTCCAGGTTGTGCAGAGTTGTGGCCAGACATCACCAGCGAGATGCTCCTCGCTTCCAGCTTTCCCCTCCATCCTTCCACCACGGCCATGGAGTCATCCTGAAGGGAGAACACACAGTAGACGTGAGCTTTGGTGAGTTATTCTGTATTTGTGTATTTCAGGGATGTCAAACTGATTCCAGAAAGGGCCGTGTGGCTGCAGGTTTTTTTTCCAACCAATCAAGCACACACAGTTTGACCAATCAGCTGTCTGAAGTCTCGGATCAGTTGATTAAATGACTTCAGTCTGGTGTGCTCTTCCTTGGTTGGAATTAAAACCTGCAGCCACACGGCTCTTTGTGGAACCGGTTTGACATCCCTGGTGTATGTGTAAAAACACACTTACGGTGCTTGCATCATCAAACACAGAGAGCTGCATAGTTCCAGTGAAGTCTTGCTGTAATATGGCCTGTAGACATTCATCCAGCCAACAGGAGGCATTATACACTGGCATGATAATACTCTGAACAGGCAAAACAGACAAAAATTATTAGATCTACACATTCTATTTACAGTCAAAGTACGCATTTCTGCTGTCTGCCTTAGTACCTAAGTGGAAAATGACTAAAGGAAAAACAATATCATTATCCACCCCTAAGATATCTCCTAAAATTAACATATGAGGATGCAACAATGCAAAAACACAAACGATGCATTTATCATTTTCTTTAGCAAATATTTCATTAAATATGTGCGGTCTATAAATTATTATTATTACACTCATAACCACCAACTACCTGTCATTAGAAGTAATTTGGTCACCCACCACGTCCACTTGACCTCGGCCCTCTTCATCTCCTCCCGTGCATCTCTCTTCCCCATGTTCGGTGGTTCGGAGACGTTTTGGTGGGTTCATTTCCCCCGTTGGGTCGCCCGACGCCGCCAGTGTAGTTATAAAATCAAGTAGTTCTATAGTTACGGCTGAAAATCGAAATTTGTTGGTTGCTCGGAAACAGCATTCGTCGCTGACAAGCTACTTACTCGTACTACACGTAAATAACAGTTTTTTGGTAAAAAGCATTAAGTAAATAAACTTTTTTTTAAAAAAAATCAACAAAAAGTGCAATGTGAGTATACTAATGGTTCAAAAAACAGTCTAGATTTTTTTAAACCACCATTGCAACGCGACGCAAACTAGCAGAGAAGACATGTGCAGTCACTTCCGGAAACAATTCACAAGAGATTCTCATTGGCTCGTACAGGAGACGGACGGACACGGGATTCGTTGAAGCTGTCTGTCAATCATGTAGAACGGTGACGTCACGTCAAAAGTTCATATTGGCAAACGTGAGTTGGACAGAAGATAGTTTTTTTTGTACTTAATATATTAGTGGTCATAATTAAGTTGTTAGAGGCATTCACATTTAGATTACTCCTAAGAGTACACTTTCACTTTTTCTTATTTTAACACACGGTGGTTAACGTTTACATATTTTGGACCACAATAAACATGTGAATCTGTTGTCAGAAAATAAATATAATGCACGTATTTCATCATTATAATTGCTGTGTTCCCCTTCATTAACGTGCGGCCCCTTTTAATGGACACTGGTTTTCACAGACAAATAAAAGTAAATGAATAATTGCTAATCCTCATCAACCTTGCATGTTAGCTCCAAGAAGTGTGTAAATTCTTGCAGGAACTTAAAAACACCATCGTGTGGCATATTATATATTATTAAAACTGAATTTGGCCTGAATGTACACATGTAGAGCTTGATATTGACGTTTTCAGTCCGTTTTCAGTCTGTTTCGGCTCCTTGAGTGAAAAAATACACTAGATTTTCTTTCAAAACACAAACTACACTGGCTTACGTTTCTTAGAACCAAATCAACTTCATATTGAAACTGAAGTTGGGTCGTGTCTGTTAGTGACTGGATGGCTTTTATTCATTTGTATTCACTGCGACTATTGATCATCTAGTTGGCTGGTTCTGGTTTTAACTTATCCTGTGCAACACAACAGATCAAACAAACAGAGAGCACATTCATTTAAAATCAGGGCCTGCTTGTCTTTCTTTTATTTTAATAATTGTCATGTGTAACATGGTGCATCATTTATCTCAGCTGTATTATTCCTTTCAGTCGTAGGCCTTATTTTTTAAGGCTACATTAAGCTCAGCTATAGCTAAGCTACTCGGTTGCATTGCCTAGTACGGTGGCCTAATATCCACCTACCTGTCCAGGGTAGAATTCTGGTTCTTCCCCAGTGTCTGCTGGGATAGACACCAACATTCCACACTTGTGTAGACGGTATACTGAAGAACAAAAATAACACTTAATCAATGAGGGCAGAAAAGAAAACGTCCACTGGCTTTATCAACTGTTCAGTTGCTGCCACCTTGTGGTCAAATAGACAACTGCTCCCAGCCTCCATTCATCAGGATTGGTGGAGAGTAATAATAAAAAAAACAGAATGAAGAAAAACACTTCCGGGATTTAAAAATTTAAACTGTTGTTTGTTATTTTTGATCATCAGTTTAAAGCCATCTGTGTAATCAGTAATTCGCATCTTACAATGTTGCATTTGTACGGCAGTGAAAGACTAGTTTTGCCTTGAGCCCTTGTCACGTCATCTGTCACATCTTCAAAACCATTACGGTTTGGGTTAATATCAGCATCTGATCAATACAACTCTGCCTGGCACAAGTCAGCAAATGCTCACTAATTGGTCATCAACAAAAGTGTCAACGTCGTAAAACAACACATCAATCACTCATGAACATGTTGGAAAATATAATGCAAAGACCTTTAATTTATTAACGGAATACCTTATAATACTATATGTCTGCTTCTGCTAATACATATTTTGCCCGTGTCTACTACAAGCAGGCATTACACATTCAGTTTCAAGTTCAGTGCATTGAGGACCAAACACTTCAACTTTTCAATGACGTTCAGCGTTCGTCAATCTCTCCGTGGTGGATCACTCAGGAGGAATCTCAGTGGAGGCAGGAGGCCGATGTCACCCTGAGGTCAGCGCCGATGTTAACCAGCCAGGACACGCACGTCTGATAGGGTACAATCAGTTTAACTTGTGCCAACTAAGCTCAAGATATTATATGACTCATTAAAAAAGAGGGTTTATTTGGGGAAGTCATTCCAGCTGCACAGCAAAGTCAGTTTTGAGTGTCAGTGGGTGGGTGGGGGGTGGGGGTGGGTCATTCGTGCTTTTGTCGGTGAGGCAGCGGCCGTCAGGACGTGTGTGAATATTTGTGTAGCTTCATCCGGTACTTCCAAAGGGAACTACTTCAGAGGACAGGCATGGAGGGACAGCTGAGAGGAGTGTAACTATTTGTTCCCTGTGAATCCTTGAGTATGTTGGTGTGTGCACGTGTGTTAGTGTTTGCTTTTCTTCAAGAGTTCAGGTGATATAGCAGCTAAGGTGTCTTTACAGACACGTATATCCAAGACTGTCAGAGCAGGATCCTCCTCAGGCTCAGCATGGGTGAGGATAGGAGGAGTCTGGGTCCGCCTGCAGAACCACCTCAGAGGAAGGGGTTGTGGTTGTGTGTCTGTGCCTGAGAGCAGGCTGTCGATCGGGGGGAAAGGGGAAGCAGGGGCTGCGGGAGGTTCGATGGCAGGTCCAGCGCTCTGGCAGGAGGTTGGGTCAGAGAGGAGGGGAGGATGGGCAGCTGATGGGACAGGGGGAGCGGCAGCGACGGGCTGTAGGACACCATGTGCGGAGGCAGCGGTGATGTCGAGGATGACCTCATTTGGTTGAGGGTAAGGCGGGGATGGTCGCAGTGGAAAGGGTTGGTGGGAGATGGAGTGCTGAAACCTGAAAAGAAATGTAATAATTACAAAAGAATGCCTCTGGTAGTTTACCAACGGGTTCGTGGTACCTGAGAGGAAGGGATTTTTGTGCATTTTGGTAGTGGGGTTCGAGGGTATCAGGGCATCTAAATTGACCAGCGAGGCCCCTGTAGGACCCAAAAAGGCTTCTGGGGTTCGACATAGACGTGCAGGTGGGGCACCGACGGGGGGCGCCAGCCGGGACAGGTCGGACATCTCGGGGCTGGACTCCTGTCCGTTTATCTGGGGTCTTAGCAGAGGGTCTTCCCCAAACGGGTCTGGTATCGAATTCGCTGCTGTAAATGGGTCAGAATTCACCTTTGCTCCAAACAGTTCAGCATCTACAGAAGAAGAAGGAGAAAACCAGTAAGGAGGAGAGTCTGGGGACTAGCACGCCTGGACATGCATCCTCCACCCTGAGGACGGGTGTAACATCATCAGTCACTTTTTAATTTTATTTCCACCATCGAGGTTCAATATTGCTTTTCCAGGAAGCAAATGACTTTCCTCTGTACCTGTAGGACTAGCAGACTGAGGAGAGGACGCATCTTGGACTGTGCAGGACACAGGCGCTGCATCCTGGGGTGGCCAAGGATGGGGCGTATCGGAGGAGGTAGGAGGTGACATCCAAGAACTCCTGACCGGAGTGCTGGAGAGCACTTCTGTGAGAAGACACTCAGACGATAAACACAAAGAGAAGACCGGAAGAGACGGTACAGGCCCGACACCCTGACACAACACACACCTACGGCGTCCCAGGGGTCGGAGGTGACATCCTCAGCTGACCTTACAGCGTTCCACAGGTCATCAGGCTGAGGCGCGGGGTCAGAAGAAGGACCAAACACGTCCACCAGGTCACGCATGGCTGACTGTAGAAGGACGAGAAGGACGACAGCTGCAACTCTACACCAGAGACTCAGAAGGTAACAATCAATACTGCTCAACTCTGACAAAAGCCTGGCAAACAAGAGTCCTTTATGTGATCAGCCATCATACGGGCTGTAATCTAAACAGTGTACGCGACCTTGTGATAATGTCAGTGACGATAACAAGCCGCGGTGACCTTTATATAAGACCGCTGCTGGCTCTGATTGGCTCTTTGACTGGCCAATTAGGGAAGGAGCTGCTGCGCTGCAGGATAAGGAGCACCGATTCACGCTGAGCTCAAGGTCAGAAGCAAAGTCATTATCATATATTCAGACCTGTGCGGCTGAGGCTGAGGCTGGAGTTGTTTGTCCTCAGCCATCGCTATGGTAACAGGAAAAAGACAGGCTAGCTGCATGAAGGTGGGCGAGTGTTTGGGTTGTTTTTTTTTTTTGTTTGTTTTTCATCACTAGCACCGCCCGAGAGGAATGTGGTGTGTTTGGGTGTTGACTTCTACCTTCTGACTCTCCTCCCTGCTCATCGCCAAAGCCAACTGCAGCTGCAGCTCCTCCTCGCCGCTGGTCTGAGGTCGGGCCTGCTCCAGATCTGAGGCGGCACGAGGAGACGAGGACGACGCTGACGAAAGAAGCACCAAGCAGCTTGAGGGGCGAGCGCATGAAGACGTCGGGCGGAGCAAATGATGTGAAATGTGGGACATGGTGCAGAGGAAGCGTGGGTCTGTAGTGGTCCAGACCACTGCAGTACAGACACACATCGCCATGACTACAAGCTTAGCCCTGAATGATAAAGTCTTGGCTTATCACCCTCAAAGGTTTCCTTCAGTTTTACCAGAACTTATCGGAGTGTCCGTTTCTGTTTCTAATATAGTCGTTGAGTCACCTTCACACACCACAGTGGAGAAAAGTCATGATCCTCCAAACCATTCCAAACTTTTTTTCCTAAAACGTGTCTACGCAGTCCTGAAACTGCGGATACAAACAAATGTTTGCTAATATGTGGTGTTAACGACAGGCAGAACTCACAGTTGAAGGAGGAAGGAGAGCCTCTGGAGCGGCTGAACTCCTCCCCGTACAGCACCGCCATGCTGGGCTGGCTTGTTCGCCTGCCGGGGTGGTAGGATGGGGGTATTCCTCCATACACGCTGCCGCCGCCGCCGCCTCCGCCTCCGCCTCCGCCTCCTCCCCTGCTGCAGCTTCCTCCAGCCATGCGCTCCTTGGTCTTCAGGGCCTGGCTCCTCTCCTGGTGCAGCCGATCCTCGTCCCGGAGGAGACACACCAGTTGGCGTGCTTTTTCTCTCACGTTGGCCCCCTGGTCCCGCCCATCGCGGTCCACGTACTGAAAATCACGAAGCGTCTGAAGAGAAAGATGAGAGGAGGAGGAGGAGACACCGGAACAACCAGAACAAAGCCCGGGATCGCAGCATTTGACCCGGGTGGAGCCCGCTGACGGCGTGTGTGCTAACCGCGGTACCTGAATGGTGAACGCGTTCTCGCAGCACTGCTGAGCCACTCGCTCGGACCCCGTCTTCAGCAGGTAGTCCAACAGGGTCAGGGCCTGAAGGAGGAAGCCAAGACGCTAAAGTCAGTGTTTTACACAGGCTGTAAAACAGCTGTTGCTCGATCAATCAAATTGAAATAAAAGGGTACCAACGACACCAAGATCCATTTCTAGACCCAGCACCTTGTAGACGTGCCTCCAGTTCTTGCCACTGTCGTTGAGGCGCTTCCACACCATGCCCATGACCTCAGCAAACGCCACTACATTAAAGGTCAGGTCAGCAATCTCCGACATGAGCGAGGAGGACGGGCCCCAGGGGTCGTTGGAGGTGGCCTCGCGAACCTGCGAAGGATCCGCAGAGACACCCTGACGCTCACCTCAGCGCGCGCAATCCTCCCAAGCCGTGCCGTGTTCGCATGCAGTACCTTGATTTCTGCTTCGGAATAGTTGTGCACAATATTCTTCACTTGCCGACGCAGGGCTGAGGTTGTCATGGCGACGGATGACGGAGGATGTGGAGGGAGAGGAAACGCGCTCAACGGGCGAAAGGAGGGAGGGGGAGAAAGGACAGAGTCAAAAGGGGAGAGGAGAAGGCGAATGTGGTGCTGACATCTCTGCCGGGGCGGGACGCTGCTGTGGGAAACAGAAGTGGGTACACAAGGGCGCTGGTGTGGGTTAATGTGTCAGGCGGGTGAGGTGGCTCTAAAATGTATTTCAACATCCATCCATCTTCAACCAGACAGAAGCCACAGAGCCTCCAGCTCCAGGAGGATTCGAACCCAGAACCTTCTCGTCTCCTGGCAACCTCCCCTTTAACTCGAGTGCTCGCTGACGCTCCTGCGCCCAGCGGAACCAGTCACTGAATGCACCGTTCTGCCCAAAGGAGCAAACATCAGCAGAAGGAGAGAGAAACCGAGACGCAAAGAGCAGAGACGGGCAGAGCGCACAGAGACGAGAGTGAGCCTGGCACGTTTGTGCACGTGACCTGGACACAGTCAACGACATGAAGAACTGCAGAGTGAAGCTCAGCAACTTCAGCTTAGATCAGCTTTCTGCATGATCATCTTCAACCTCTCTCTCTCTGTCTGTCTCTCTCTCTCTCTCTCTCTCTCTCTCTCACACACACACACACACACACACACACACACACACATCCTCATATTTATATCTTGACAGGGACTTTATTAACATAGGTGACCCAGCTCCCTGCTCTAACCCTGATGGAGTAAATGTGAGGACACGTGCAAGAAGTTAAGGGTCAAAATTTGCTTGTGAACTTGTGAAAATTCTAATTAAGTTGCTGTACAAACGTCTGAGGAGGTGTGAACACTCAGTAAGCGGCTCTGTCCTCAGTCCAACAGCTCCAGGGACTGGTCTCTGCAGCTCGAAGTAGGTCAGCTGGACTTTCTCTTGCTTTTTTGAAGATGTTCCACATCTTCAGGGGTGAAGAAAAGCAAAAGGAGTTCTTTGACCTGGATGAGAACACACTCCTGGGACAGCAACGCTACAAAACTACTGACAAAATATAATCTCATATTCAAAACTGCATCTGGTGTATCCATACTGGCCACCAGTCCTGGTGAAACCTGAGGTGGTTTCTCCCACTATCTGTTAGCAAGAGAGTCCGTTCTGTCTGCTCAACACAGGAGGAGGAATGGAAGCCAGCTCATGAAGCAGACACCACTGGGCATTATGTAATGTGTGCATTCATGGGCAGATGGTGACAACAAGCAGCAGAGGGCCCAGTCAAGCTTCCCAGGCCCGGCTCCTGATCCGGGCTCAGAGTTTGGGAAATAGCCTCCCACGTCACCAAATCATCCAGCTGTTACCTAAAAACATCTCCCATCTGCACGCACCCACGCACACGCACGCACGCACGCACGCACACACACAGACGGAACAGAACACACACCTCACGACTGCCATTGCCCGTCTTCGTCTTACCTACAGAGCTTTCCCGCATCTTTCTCCACCTATCCGGTTCCTTGCTGATGTGTTCTCAGCCGCAGCCGGGGGCAGCGTGAGCGGGGGGGCGGGCACGCCAGCGTCTGATCCCGGGCTGCAGGACAGGCGATTGGACAGGAGCTGCGCTGAAATCCGCATAGGACAACTCGCTC
>BJFM01008319.1:1030-11597 GCA_016586285.1 Arothron firmamentum
CCTCCTCTATCTCCACCAGGTGCGTCTGACGGAGGAGCTGGCTTTGTGCACGTCCAGGCAGTCTCAGCTGCAGCTGGAGGCCTCGTCCCACCAGCAGAAGGCCATGGAGCTGCAGAGCAGGCTGAGCTCGGCGCTGCAGAGCAGCGACAGCCAGAGCCAGAGCATCGCTGGCCTGGAGGCGCAGCTGCAAGGTGAGCTGCTGCTGCTGGCTGGGACGGTTCTGGTGTCTGCAGGATGGACGAATGAGGACTGTGGTGGGGCCGTGAGGGACGACTCACCTTCTCCACCAGCAGAAGTCTGAGAAGGTGTGCTTGGTTTGACGGGAGAGGCTGGAAGTCTGGTATAGCTGGATTCCAGGCTGCATAGCTGGATTCCAGGCTGCGTGGCTCCAGGCTGTACTGAATAGGTGGATTCCAGGCTGTATGGCTGAATTCCAGGCTGCATAGCTGGATTCCAGGCTCTACTGTATAGGTGGATTCCAGGCTGTATAGGTGCATTCCAGGCTGTACTGTATAGGTGGATTCCAGGCTGCATAGGTGGATTCCAGGCTGCACTGTATAGGTGGATTCCAGGCTGTATAGGTGGATTCCAGGCTGTATAGGTGGATTCCAGGCTCTACTGTATAGGTGGATTCCAGGCTGTATAGGTGCATTCCAGGCTGTACTGTATAGGTGGATTCCAGGCTGCATAGGTGGATTCCAGGCTGTACTGAATAGGTGAATTCCAGGCTGTATGGCTGGATTCCAGGCTGTATAGGTGGATTCCAGGCTGTATAGGTGGATTCCAGGCTATACTGTATAGGTGGATTCCAGGCTATACTGTATAGGTGGATTCCAGGCTGAATATGTGGATTCCAGGCTGTACTGTATAGGTGGATTCCAGGCTGTACTGTATAGCTGGATTCCAGGCTGCATAGGTGGATTCCAGGCTGCACTGTATAGCTGGATTCCAGGCTGTATAGGTGGATTCCAGGCTACATAGGTGGATTCCATGCTGCATAGGTGGATTCCAGGCTGCACTGTATAGGTGGATTCCAGGCTGTATAGGTGGATTCCAGGCTGCATAGGTGGATTCCAGGCTGTACTGTATAGATGGATTCCAGGCTGTATAGGTGGATTCCAGGCTGTACTGAATAGGTGAATTCCAGGCTGTATGGCTGGATTCCAGGCTGTATAGGTGGATTCCAGGCTGTATAGGCGGATTCCAGGCTGTACTGTATAGGTGGATTCCAGGCTGAATAGGTGGATTCCAGGCTGTACTGTATAGGTGGATTCCAGGCTGCGTGGCTGGATTCCAGGCTGCATAGGTGGATTCCAGGCTGCACTGTATAGCTGGATTCCAGGCTGTATAGGTGGATTCCAGGCTACATAGGTGGATTCCAGGCTGCATAGGTGGATTCCAGGCTGTACTGAATAGATGGATTCCAGGCTGCGTGGCTGGATTCCAGGCTGCATGAGTGGATTCCAGGCTGTACTGTATAGGTGGATTCCAGGCTGTGTGGCTGGGTTCCAGGCTGTATAGCTGGATTCTAGGCTGTATAGGTGGATTCCAGGCTGTACTGTATAGGTGGATTCCAGGCTGTACTGTATAGCTGGATTCCAGGCTGTATAGGCGGATTCCAGGCTGTACTGTATAGGTGTATTCCAGGCTGCGTGGCTGGATTCCAGGCTGCATAGGTGGATTCCAGGCTGTACTGTATAGGTGGATTCCAGGCTACATAGGTGGATTCCAGGCTGTACTGCATAGGTGGATTCCAGGCTGTACTGCATAGGTGGATTCCAGGCTTTATTGTATAGGTGGATTCCAGGCTGTATAGCTGGATTCCAGGCTGCATAGGTGGATTCCAGGCTTTATTGTATAGGTGGATTCCAGGTTGTATAGCTGGATTCCAGGCTGTATAGGTGGATTCCAGGCTGTATAGCTGGATTCCAGGCTGCATAGCTGGATTCCAGGCTGTATAGGTGGGTTCCAGGCTGTATAGGTGGATTCCAGGCTGTATAGGTGGATTCCAGGCTGTATGGCTGGATTCCAGGCTGTGTAGCTGGATTCCAGGCTGTATAGCTGGATTCCAGGCTGTATAGGTGGATTCCAGGCTGCGTGGCTGGATTCCAGGCTGTATAGCTGGATTCCAGGCTGTACTGTATAGGTGGATTCCAGGCTGTATAGGTGGATTCCAGGCTGCATATGTGGATTCCAGGTTGTATAGGTGGATTCCAGGCTGCATAGGTGGATTCCAGGCTGTACTGAATAGGTGGATTCCAGGCTGTACTGTATAAGTGGATTCCAGGCTGTATAGGTGGATTCCAGGCTGTATAGGTGGATTCCAGGCTGTACTGAATAGATGGATTCCAGGCTGCGTGGCTGGATTCCAGGCTGCATGGGTGGATTCCAGGCTGTACTGTATAGGTGGATTCCAGGCTTTATAGGTGGATTCCAGGCTGTACTGTATAGGTGGATTCCAGGCTGTATAGGTGGATTCCAGGCTTTATAGGTGGATTCCAGGCTGTACTGTATAAGTGGATTCCAGGCTGTATAGGTGGATTCCAGGCTGCAAAGGTGAATTCCAGGCTGTACTGTATAGGTGGATTCCAGGCTGCGTAGGTAGATTCCAGGCTGTATAGGTGGATTCCAGGCTTTATAGGTGGATTCCAGGCTGTACTGTATAGGTGGATTCCAGGCTGCGTAGGTGGATTCCAGGCTGTATAGGTGGATTCCAGGCTGTATAGGTGGATTCCAGGCTGTATACGTGGGTTCCAGGATGTATAGGTGGATTCCAGGCTTTATGGGTGTGTGCGTGCGTGCGTGCGTGCGTGCGTGTGTGTTCCTGGTGATGGACTTTACACCGGAGCAGGACGTGCGCCTGCCTGTGTGCACGTGCAGCCGTGCAGGCGTGCCCCCCCTGAGCCTGCTGTTGGTGTTGCAGAGCTGAAGGAGGCAGCAGAGACCAGCGCTGCTCAGCACCGCTCAGAGAAGCAGAGACGCAAACAGCTGGAGGTCCGGCTCAGCGGCCTGGAGGAGGAGGTCCAGGACCTGAGGACGGAGAAGGAGAGTCTGGACCAGGTACCAAGGCTCCAACCCTCCACCTGTTGTGGGATAATCAGCATGTGAATGATGTCAAGAGCGTGAGTTCTCTTTGAAAAGACGCTTCTGGAGAGGAAAAGGAAGTGGCAGGCGGAGCTGCAGCGCCGGGACGAGGAGATGGAGGAGGTGCGCAGGGGCAGCCAGCAGGAGCAGGAGAAGCTGTGGGCTCAGCTCCGCAAGGCCAGGAGCAGCACGGAGCACAGCGTGTCGGATCAGGTGTGTATGCAGACACACACACACACACACGCACACGTCCTCCACGTTTGAAACGTCTCTCGCCTGACCTGATGGTTGGCGGCTCCTCCAGATGTGCCAGATGCAGGCGGAGCTGGAGGAGGAGTGGAAGGAGCGGTGCAGGCAGGCGCTGGCCTCTGCTAAAGAGCACCAGGCTGCAGAGCTGGCGGAGCTGCAGGAGCAGAGGGACCTCCTGCAGGGGCAGCTGGCTGGGCTGCAGCAGAAGGTAGGACGCCGGTGCACCAGCGGGGCCTCGCTGACGTAGCAGACACCTTCAAGTCAGAGGAGCGTCTGACGGAGGTTGTGTGTGCACCTTCTTCCAGTGGGTGGCTGTGAAGCAGAGGGATTCAGAGGAGCGGGCGAAGCTGAGGGAGGAGCTGCACAGCCTCCAGCAGCAGGTAGGACGGCCTCCTGCCTCTGAAGGTCACCACCGGCGGAGGAGCAGGTCAGGGCGGGGCCGCTGAGACCTGCCACAGCTGGACACACCCCCAACTTCAAAGAGGAAGATGGTCTTTGAAGAGACAAACTGAAGCTGCTGCTGAAGTTCCTGTTTCTCTGTTGTTGACTCGCTAAACGTGTCAGCAGGCCCACCGTTCCTGTCCTGGAGGTCTCAGACCTGGGTTCCAGGCTGGATGGCTGGATTCCAGGCTGCATGGCTGGGTTCCAGGCTTGTATGGCTGGATTCAAGGCTTGTATGGCTGGATTCAAGGCATGTATGGCTGGATTCCAGGCTTGTGTGGCTGGATTCCAGCCTGCGTGGCTGGACTCCAAGCTCTGTGGCTGGGTTCCAGGCTGCATGGCTGGGTTCCAGGCTGCATGGCTGGGTTCCAGGCTGCGTGGCTGGATTCCAGGCTGCGTGGCTGGGTTCCAGGCTGCGTGGCTGGGTTCCAGGCTGCATGGCTGGGTTCCAGGCTGCGTGGCTGGATTCCAGGCTTGTATGGCTGGGTTCCAGGCTGCGTGGCTGGGGTGGTGGTGTGGATTCGGCCTGGGTAACATCCTGTCAGCAGGCTGACGGTGGTTCTCGTCCCACCAGCTCTCAGACCTGGAGCAGCAGGGAGCTTCTGAGAGGTCCAGGCTGGAGCAGAAGGTGTCGGAGCAGCAGAGGAGCCTGGAGCAGCAGCCCTCAGCAGACGTGGCAGCGGAGGTGAGCAGCCTCCCTCTGGATGCTCCCCACACACCATGAGACGCGTACACGTAACATCTGCGTGCAAGTAGACGTTAGAGCAACAGCCAGTTAGTTGGTTCGCCGGGGCTGAGAGTCCTCACAGAGCTAGAAGTGCCCGGATGTGTGTGTTTGCAGGTGAAGCGTGTGATGAACGGAGTGTTCCACTCTCTGAGAGGGGAGTTTGAGGCGGGGGAGTCCTACAACGGCCAGGCTGTGCTGAGCATCATCGTCACCACCATCAAGGTGAGGAGGTGAGGCAGGCAGCAGCTGAAGGGTGGAGAGCAGGACTGAAATCTGTGTGTTCTCCACCCGGGTTCAGAACGTCACCCTGCAGCTGCTCAGCGGCACAGAGGAAGAGGAGAAGGACAACAGGAAGGACGTGAAGGAAGAGGACGTTCACGTCAACGGAGAGAGAGACGAGGACGAGAGTCCCCCAGAGGAGTCAGGTCCTCACCAAGCCACTGAGACCCCGATGGAGGAGGAGGAGGAGGACGAGGAGGAGGAGGAGGAGGAAGGGGAGACGACAGTGATTGAGTCAGGGACGCAGAGCAGGGAGGAAGATTCTGAGGCTCCTGCTGACTCGGAGCTGACGCAGCAGGAGGAGGCAGCAGCAGCGCAGCAGCCACCTTCCTCCGACAGCTCCGGGGAGGAGCCCAGCAGGTCTGCAGAGAGCTTCCAGAGCCAGGAGCAGCTAGCAGCCGCTGGCAGCAGCGAGGAGGACACCAGCAGCCTGGAGACAGACGCCCAGGGAGGAGAGGCCAACGCTGCTGCTGCCAAAGCCTTCCAGCCACCAGCTAACCCTCCTCCACCCCCAGACCCCCTTCACAGCAGCCCAGGGGAGGACGCGAGGTGAGTTCTGCTGGTCCGCTCAGCTGACGGTTGTCCACAGGCCCTCACAGGTCTGTAGGAGTAGAAGTAACACAAACACAGCAGCTCTGCTGAGGTGGGCAAACTGAGGCCCGGGGGCCACACGTGGCCCGCTGAACTACTTAATCTGGCCCGCAGAGCCTCACAATCATTCCTCCAAAAGCCAAATTCAGAGGGTTGTCAGCTTGATTGGTTAGAAAAAGGTTCAGACCCCCCCTCACCTAGCATGCTAACATGTCATCTAAAGAAGGTGGGGCCAAACATCATTTGGAGCTTCATCATCCATCTCTAGTTGGACCAAATTAAAGCCTCCGCTGACCCTGACAGCACATCTGTCTGCAGCTGGAGCTCGTGACGCAGCGACACCCTCAGCTGGCGGAAGCTAACCTTCCCCCAGAGAAGCCAGGCTAACGAGCAGTTCTCCCAGCAGCAGGAGCCAAGCTCCAGCTGCTCTGGCGGCCACAGAGGGGCCTCTTCATCCAGGGTCCCTCTGCTCTCTTTCTGCTAGTCCGGCCGGGGCAGAGGGTGGAGGAAAGGAAGAACCGTTGCTCCAGACCAAAAGTCCTGAAAAATCCACGCCAGCACCCACCGAGGAAGAGGAGGAAGAGGAGTTGGTAAGCAGGCTCGTCCCTCTGTCCAGCTGGTCCTCGGACCTGCCGTCCTAGCGTCCAGCTTGAGTTGTCCCTCTGATCTGTGCAGATGAAGGGACGCCCACCCCCGACTCCCCTGTTTGACGATGAGGAGGAGGAGGACGACCTGGACTGGATGAAATGAGCCGCTGTCCTCAGCTGTCTCAGCTGTCCTCAGCTGTCTCAGCTGTCTCAGCTGTCTCACCGGTCGTCTGCAGGACGGTGACACCAGCCTGGCTGGGAGACGCCACCCTCCCCTTGTGTGATCCATGACATCAAAGCCTATTTTTAAATGGCTCTTGGGCCTATTTTTCAATCAGCAGTGATCTTGACGTAGAGTTTGAGAATTAGCCACTTTGTGTCTTTTAAGAACAGAAATTTTACAGAATTGTGCGTTCCTGGACCTCATTTAAGGAAATAAATTATGTCGGATTGGTCTTCTTGTGTTCCAGCTTTGGGCCTTTGGACCTTCCCCACTCTGGGGGCAGTGGGTTTGTGTCACAGTCCAAAAACACGCAGCCGAGCTGACTGGTGTCCTCCCACAGCTCCACACTCCCGCCTGTATCTGCAAGAAGCCTGTTTGGTGGTGCGTCCAGCAGGGGGCGCCGTGGTCGCACTGACTGGTGGTTCAAGTGAGAAGAACGCGGGGTCAAAGTTCAGATTCTGAATCAGGTGGTGGGCTGAGGAGCTGGGGAGGGTTTCCTGGAGATCACTGGTCTGCAGGCTCCCAGTGTCACAGATTCCAGCTGCACAAACAGGTTCACAAGGCTTCTCAGGGGTCCAGGTCCAGGTCCAGGTCCAGGTCCAGGTCCAGGTCCAGGTCCAGGTCCAGGTCCAGCCCCCGTCTGAGCAGACCAGAAGACCTGTGGGCGGCTGTTTAAAGGTCAGAGCCCGTCTCTGGAAACCAGTCTGGCTCTGGTGCAGATCAGGATCCGTGTGTGTGTGTGTGTGTGTGCGCGTGTGTGTGTGTGTGTGTGGGGGGGGGGGTGCTGTGGTTTCTGGACTGAAGGTGCTGGTTTCCTGCAGGCTGGCTCGCTTCCTGTGGAACATTTTCTGTTTATGGCTGAACTGTGATGACACCTGTGGGTCAGCCCGTGGGTCAGCCCGTGGGTGGGGGAGCCCCCTCCCCTCCTGGCCCCGTCAGCAGGCTGCTCTCCCTGTCAGACAGCTGTTGGTTGACCCTCCCGTCCTCAGCCTGCAGCCCGCTCACCAGGTGGTGGTGAGGTGTTCAGGCCCCCGGGAAGACCCAGGACACGCTGGACACGCTATGTCTCTCGGCTGGCCTGGGAACCTCTCAGGATCCCCCCGGAAGAGCAGGATGAAGTAGCTGGGGAGAGGGAAGTCTGGGGCCCCGGCTTAGGCTGCTGTGGTAGAAGATGGATGGAGGGATGGATGATGGATGGATGGAAGTGTTTTAGTCGTATCCATTCTTATTTCCAGAGGCCTGATTGTTGCAGTGACTGACCATCTCCAAGGATCAAAGCAGCTGGAGAAACCATGACGGAACCTTCGAGCATGCTGCCCTCTAGCGGAGCCCGCAGGAACTGACAGGCTGCCGGGAGACGCTTGACTTTTATTTTGAAGAAGAACAAGAAAACCCAGACATGGTGGAGGATCCAGGCACGAGACCTGGGCGCGGTCATGGTGGACGAGCTGGAAATGAAGACGGACATGTCCTTTGGTCATCGTGATAGAGAGACAGAGAGAGAGAGAGAGAGAGAGAGAGAGGTTTACTCTGAGTGGGTCCGTCAATCATCTGAAACTCATGGCGGCCACGCCCCTTGCTCTCCCATTGGCTGCTGCTCTTCTTCGGCCCCTCCGCTGACCTATAAAAGCCGCGTGCGCGCCGCGCGCCGCAGCGGAGCCTCGAAGGAGCGCAGGAGGCTGGAGAAGGCTGCGGGAGGGCGGAGACGGCTGGACGGGCAGGGGCGATGCAGACAAGCCGAGGACGGGGGACGCGCCGCGCCAGCTCCGGCCCTCACGCGTCCGCGTAGGAGCCGCGGCGGAGCTGCTTTTCTTCTCTTTTCGCGTCGCTTTCTGCAGAACAAAGATGGAAACCACAAGTTGGAGCGTGGCCGCTGCCTAACAGCCCCCCAGGCTCTGTGCGCGTCTCCGCTTCTCCAACTTGGCAGCAGGAGGAACCTTCGGGCTCGACAGGTCGTCCTTCTTCCTTCACTCCTTCCCGATGTTTAATGGCGTGAACGGGAGTTTGGAGGGTAAATTAGCGGACTTTCCCCTGAAGATGCGCGTGTCCAGCTGGTTCACAGAGACCTCTGATGGACCGAGGTCTGACTCGCTCTTGACCTCCGACCTTCCGAGTCCTGATCTTGATCGGTCTCCTCTGAAGGTCGCCCGGCTTCAACAGCCGTCAGTCATCACAGGCTGAGCCGCTCGCGCTCACGCTCAAACCAGACATTTGGCTCAAAGTTCTGCAGAACATTCATCCGTTCAACCCAAATTAAGATGACGCGTCTCATGATGAATGCGTGAAAGCAGCAGAGTTGAGGTAATAACCTGGTAATAACCTGGTAATAACCTGCTTGTGACACGCCTGTGCGCAGGAGGCTGTGGAGGGTGGAGCAGCATGGTGAACAGCCAGGGGCCCGGCCTGTCTCCGGCCCCCAGGTCGTGTGCCGGCTGTGGCGGGAAGATCTGGGACCGCTTCCTGCTCTTCTCCATGGAGCGCTACTGGCACGTGCGCTGCCTGAGGTGCTCGTGCTGCCAGGCCCAGCTGGGCGACCTCGGCCCCAGCTGCTACAGCAAGGGGGGCATGATCCTCTGCCGGAGCGACTACATCAGGTGAGCGGGAGGAGGCAGGGAGGGAGGGGGCGCGTCCCCGTGCGTGGGACGCGCCCCCTCACGTCTGCGTCCCTGCAGGCTGTTTGGACACAGCGGCGCCTGCAGCGGCTGCAGCCAGGCCATCCCAGCCAGCGAGATGGTGATGAGGGCGCAGGGAAACGTCTACCACCTGAAGGTGTGTGTGTGTGTGAGTGTGAGTGTGTGTGTGGCGGGGGGACAGGGGGACGGGGACAGACTCCAGACCGGTGACTGTCCACTCTCCCGCTCCCCCCAGTGCTTCAGCTGCGCCACCTGCAGGGTCCGGCTGCTACCTGGAGATCGCTTCCACTACGTCGACGGCACCATCTTCTGCGAGCAGGACCGACCCGGCTCCGCCCTGCTCGGCAGCCACCTGCCTCCGCTGCAGGGCAGCTCCATGACCGACCAGAAGGTGAGGACAAGTCCTCTGGACCGCACCAGCACCTGGTGGTGTCATTACTGTCCGCTGGGAGGCTGAAGCTCAAACAGCCCATAGCAACATCAGGTCTACAGCAGCTGATCACTGACTGTCATCTGTGTGTGTGTGTGTGTGTGTGTGTGTGTGTGTGTGTGTGTGTGTGTGTGTGTGTGTGTGTGTGTGTGTGATCTGCAGGTTTGCTGAGAGCTGCTTCTCTCCAGCCTCTTGTTTAGCGTCCGGCGTTGGTCGCGGGCCGTGCGCGCAGGCTTTTGCGTGCACGTGGGCTGCCTGGTTCTTTCTCCGCCCGGAGGAGGGACAGAAGCTGCGGGTGACGTCGGAGCATCGCGCCATCGTCCTCCCCTGATGTGTGTGTGTGTGTCGTAAATGTTGCAGTCGTGGGACGTGGACGCGTCCTCCTGGGACTCCATCACGTGTGGTTTTTTTGCTGTCACCCAGCTGTAAAAAGATGATCTGAAAATGATGTTTGGCTCCCTCAGAGGCATTAAAGTGCATGGTACCACAGGCAGCGCGCACGTGTGTGTCAGTGTGTGTGTGTGTGTGTGTGTGTCCTTTGCCTCCCAGTATGGTGCAAACATGGCTGATGGAGTGGAGGCCTTGAGCCCTGACCATTTACAGAAGCAGCACCTCCTCCAGGCTGCCGCAGCTCCTGGAGCCTGAACCTGGGGCGCATGGATGGATGGATGGATGGATGGGTGGATGGATGGATGGATGGATGGCTGGCTGCCAGCAGTAAAGTCTAATCTGGAGGCGGCTAATTAAAGGGGAGGCCCCCCCGTCCTCCGCCCCCCCGCCCCTCCAGACGCTCTGACGTGGTTGCTGTTTGTGGGCTCGGCGCTGCTCCATCACCCTCCTCAGCCTGCGTCTCTTTGTTCTGGCCGTGCGGCAGCAGGAGGGTGGATGGGGTCTGGCGGGTGTGCGGGCTGCACCTCTGCGGGCTGCCTCCGTCAGGGCGTCCCGCTGCTGCTCAGGCTGCTGCGTCAGTTATGGACTCCTCATCTGATCAAGTGGCAGCGCGCAAATTCATTAACGTATGCAAATGATCACAATTACAATTATCTCCGTATCAGGACGCCGCGAACGCTCGGCACCCGTCGCTCTGCTGCAGCCGCCTCCGCCCGCCTCCACCCGCCTCCGCCGTCTGCTAATTAGCCGGAACGTTTTCACATGCCAATTAACAGGCTGGTGAGAGGCTGCTGCAGGTGGAGCTCAGCGCCTCCGCAGAGCCAGAGGAAAGTGTTTACTCCTGCTAATGAATCCTATTAACACCTGCAGACGAGTGGAGGCGCGGAGCTGCTCCACCTCACTGCCTGTGAAGACACAAGGCGGAGGAGGGAG